>SJYT01064127.1:288729-318505 GCA_006410635.1 Cephalophus harveyi | reverse complement strand
CAGGGAGGCCTGGTGTGCTGCAATTCATGGAGTCGCAAAGAGTCGGACATGACTGAGCGACTGAACTGAACTGAGCTGAATATTACTTGGATCAAGAAGCATTTGGCATAAACAGAAAGAGATGTCTAGGGAAAATGACCAAGCAAAGAATTTAGAAAGAAGGGAAGGCCTCAGTGGTTAAAAATAAAAGTCTTGTATTCAGTTCTGCTTTACTGTGCAGAAAATAGATACTGTTGTTATTATTCAAAATATAAAACTTAAATCCCATGCTTAGATTCTGACATATCTAAAGTAACTATGAATACCAAATTTATGATTAAAAAAAAATCTTGCACTTAGTCTTCACATTTAAGATCAAGACATAATTGTATTTCTGAAATGTGTTACTTTTCTATATAATAAATTCACTCATTTATCAAGGAATACTGATGATAAAAACTCAGTTCTGGGTTCTCATCTGGGACATGAAGCTGGGACACAGCCTCTTGGGAATAAAAATAAAAACAGGTCATTGAGAGATGTTCTCATTGTTTCCTGTCTGCCTTTGCTGTAATTCTCTCCTTCCTCTAGAGGACCCTGTAGGGAGATCCCTGGCTTGGATCTCCTGCTGAGCCCTTGTATGGCTATCGTTCCAGTGATTATTCCTCAGTGAGACAGCCCTACCCATGCCCCGCTCCCCAGAAGCTCCCTGTCTCACCTCCCCACTCCATCCTTGGGAAACTAGATGATCTAAATGTGGAGTAATTATCTGTGCAATTTGCTTGGGTGGTGGCAAGGTACTCCCAATCTGTTACCATTCGCTGTTTGTTAAGTGTAATAAAGAATGACTGTAATTCTGCCCTGTCCTTACACAACTAAGTCACTGGAGAAAATCTTGAAAGATGTGTGTTTACCCCATTCAGCCAATACTGAGCATTGCAGTATCCATGAAGCCTCCACAGGCCTGAAAGTGACAAGGCAGGAACGATGCCTGAGTGCTCACCTCTAGATACACTCCCATAGGCTATCTGCACTTGGTAGGTGCTCAAAAAGGTCATAATAGTAACGGAAAGAGTATACAAGCAGGTTTATTTACAGCAAAAATAGTGGCCTTCTCAACTAAATCTAATGTAGATCAATGTTTTATGAATCCAATGATGCTTATATGTGTGTGTATATATATTTATATATTTAAAAACTTATGTATTTGGTATATAGAATTATGTATGTGAGCATAATTCACATTGGGGTGTTTTGGAACGAACTGTTTCATTACTATTTTTCAGGCTTGTTAGAATAATTATTCTTTTGAACTCTAAAATGTCGTCTTTTGTTTCTGTTTTCCTTTTCCTGGCTGACCAAAGGAATGTTGAAGCACTGCAAAACAAATTTCAACTCTTTATAATCTGAACTGAAATTGTGTGGGTGTTATAAATCAAAGCCACTGGCTTTAGTAACTGAAAGAGTAAACCAAAGATAACGCTGTAGGTGTCAGTGTTCCAATGTGAATGTGTATTTCTCATAAAATGTTAAAAAAGCAAACAGTGCTTTCTAAAAGAGGAGCAAAAATTATTGGATCTCCTCCCATTCTTTATTTACTACTCCATTTTTCTGAATATATGCTTGAGATAAAGGGTAATCAAGATGAAAAATACATAGACAGTTATAGTCTTGGAACCTGAATAGGGGGAGTATTCTTGCTTAACGTCCCATGGTTATAGTTTTCCCCCATGGCAGGATTTATATCTTTTCATTATTACACTAAGCAGTCACTGTTTGTCTCTGCATACACTGGGAGACAGATGGGGATATCAAATGTGCACAGGAGATATCATTCTCTTTAGTTAGAGATGTCTAATACATCATTTCTATAGGATTTTTAAAAAATTATATGAGCAAACGTGACCTTTGTAATTATATGAAAAAGTCTCTAGGAAGCAGGAACATTAAATAACCCTGCGCTTTGTCTTTGTGAAATGGTCAGTTTTAAATTGAATACTCACTGGCATTCATGTTGGTGTTTGAAAAAATATCAAATTTAGAACTCACTCCCAGATGTAGCTGTGAGTGACTTTATCTGACTTCAGTTTTACTGAGACACCCTAAAATGTAAGGTCTATCACTTAGTGTGTCTTACTATTAAAAAAAAATTCTAGAAAGGAGTATTCCCTCCTTGAAATGCACAAATTCTCAGGATTCAGGGTAAAACGATGTCTAGCATTTGGAAAGCAAACAGTACTTAGGACAGTGAAACTGGTTTAGGAGAGCAGTAAATAAGACCACATGTATCTGTTTTCACTGGCAAAGAATGGAGCAAGGGTTGTAATTTTACTAACTTTACAGATAACTCAGGATTCATTTTTACTTCAATATTACCTACTTCAGAAAGAGCACAAATATTAGAATGATTCATGATGTTAATAAAATATAATGTCTCCTTAATTGAAAATATTTTATTTTTATTTGGTTTTGTCATAAATAGTTCTTTGAAAATGCTCTTCTTTACATTCTGACTTTGATCTCATTGGAAATTAATTTTGCACTTTTTAAAATTAAAAAATGCATCAAGCTATATTTTCCTTATATATTATTCTACCTAGGCCATCAGTCATATAAAAAGATTTAGAATTGTATTTATTAACATGTAAGCAAAGCTTTAACCAATATTTTAAATGGGAAGCCTTGAATTTGAGTAAGTAAAAAGCGAGAAAAACTGCTTTCTATGGGTGTATGTGCATGGGCGTACCAGGCAGCACAGTGGCAAAGAAGATGCCTGCCAGGGCAGGAGATGCAGGTTGGATCCCTGGGTCAGAAAGATCCCCTGGAATAGGAAACAGCAATTCATTCTACTGTTCTTGCCTACAAGATTCCATGGACAGGAGTCTGATGGGCTATAGTCCATGGGGTCACAGAGAGTCATATACAACTGAGCACATGGGTCTCTGTGCAGGGGTCAGCAACTGCTATTAAATACAACATATGCAAGTAAAATTCTAACAATCTAAATTTTTGATAACTAACTGTTTACATTTTTAATGTTAAAAAAGCAAGAGAGTTCCAGAAAAACATCTATTTCTGCTTTATTGACTAGCCAAAGCCTTTGACTGTGTGGATCACAATAAACTGTGGAAAGCTCAACATTCAGAAAATGTAGGACATAGAACAACAGACTGGTTCCAAATAGGAAAAGGAGTACATTAAGGCTGTATATTGTCACCCTACTTATTTAACTTATATGCAGAGTACATCATGAGAAACGCTGGGCTGGAGGAAGCACAAACTGGAATCAAGATTGCTGGGAGAAATATCAATAACCTCAGATATGCAGATGATACCACCCTTATGGCAGAAAGTGAAGAGGAACTAAAAAGCCTCTTGATGAAAGTGAGAGGAGAGTGAAAAAGTTGGCTTAAAGCTCAACATTCAGAAATGAAGATCATGGCATCCGGTCCCATCACTTCATGGCAAATAGATGGGGAGCCAGTGGAAACAGTGGCTGATTTTATTTTTCTGGGCGCCAAAATCACTGCAGATGGTGACTGCAGCCATGAAATTAAAAGACACTTACTCCTTGGAAGGAAAGTTATGACCAACCTAGACAGCATGTTCAAAAGATCCGTCTAGTCAAGGCTATGGTTTTTCCAGTGGTCATGTATAGATGTGAGAGTTGGACTATAAAGAAAGCTGAGCGCCAAAGAATTGATGCTTTTGGACTGTGGTGTTGGAGAAGACTCTTGAGAGTTCCTTGGACTGCAAGGAGATCAGTCCTGGGTGTTCATTGGAAGGCTGATGTTGAAGCTGAAACTCCAACACTTTGGCCACCTGATGCGAAGAGTTGACTCATTTGAAAAGACCACGATGCTGGGAAAGATTGAGGGTGGGAGGAGAAGGAGATGACAGAGGATAAGATGGTTGGATGGCATCACCAACTCAATGGACATGGGTTTGGGTGGACTCCAGGAGTTGGTGACGGATAGGGAGGCCTGGTGTGCTGCAGTTCATGGGGTTGCAACGAGTCAGACACGGCTGAGTGACTGGACTTAACTGAACTGACTGTCTGATTACTCTAAAGGTTTTTTTTCTCCCTAGTTCCTTGACTATTACTTCTACCTTTGTTTCTACATGAGCACATTTAAAATTATGCCTTGTCTAATTAATATAGAAATATGTTGAGATACTGCATGGCCTCACATTTAACCTCTGAATTTCTTTATAACAAAAGGTAATGGGAGAATGTGGCTGAAACATGGTAGCTTTCCTATGAAGAAGTGACCCAGGCAGACTGCCCTGCCTCCTAACCCTCCCCCCAACACAATCTGCCATTGAAGCCCTCACAGTGGGGCTGTGGTCAAAGCTAGGGACTCTGGTCCTTAGAGGTTTTGAGATTAATTTGGATTCAGCAAATGTCAGAGGGGATTTCTGTGGTAGTTAATGCCAGATTATAGGACTTCTAGAGTAAATAGAACCACATCTCTAAATATAATCCACATGTTTGCAACTTGCTTGCTTTTTGGTTGTTTTTCCTTTTCAACATTTTTTTTTTAATACACACAAAATGTGTCATCTTAACCAAGTAAAGTTCCCTGTGCTGTACAGTAGATTCTCATTAGTTACTTATAGTGTGTATACATTAATCCCAGTCTCCCAATTCATGCCACCTCTCATCTCCACCTTGGTATCCATATGTTTGTTTTCTACATCTGTCTCTATTTCTTCTTTGCAAATAAGGATATCTATACCATTTTTGTGGAGAAGGCAATGGCAACCCGCTCCAATACTCTTGCCTGGAAAATCCCATGGACAGAGAAGCCTAGTAGGCTGCAGTCCATGGGGTCGCTAAGAGTCGGGCAAGACTGAGCAACTTCACTTTCACTTTTCACTTTCATGCATTGAAGAAGGAAATAGCAACCCACTCCAGTGTTCTTGCCTGGAGAATCCCAGGGACAGAGGAGCCTGGTGGGCTGCCGTCTACAGGGTCACAGTCGGACACGACTGAAGCGACTTAGCAGCAGTGGCATACCATTTTTGTAAATTCCATATATATAATATTTGTTTTTCTCTTTCTGACTTACCTCACTCTGTATGGTAGGCTCTAGGTCCATCCATGTCTCTGCAAATGACATAATTTCTTTCCTTTATATGGCTAATATTCCAGTGTATATATGTACCACATCTTTTTTTAATCCATTCCTCTGTTGATGGGCATTTAGGTTGCTTCCATGTCCTGGTTATAGAATACAGTGCTGTAGTGAATATTGGGGTGCATGTATCTCCCTGAATTATGTTTTTCTCTGGGTATATGCCTAGTAGGATTGCTGGGTAATATGGTAATTCTATTTTTAGTTTTTTAAGGATCCTCCATACTGTTCTCCACAGAGGCTATATCAATTTACATCTTCATTTGGTGGAGTTGTGAATTGTGCAAATGCCTGTGATGATCTGTTAAAATGGATAGTTACTACATGCTCTCTTCAAAGTCCTTAACTTGGATTTATTGAAGTGATTGTACAAATGAAGGTGTGGTTATTACTAAACACATGAACATGATCATAATCAACCCTTGGTTAAACAGTTTGTGGCTTAACAGTGGTAAAAATAAAAAATAATGGACAAAGCATCAACATTATTAAGAATTAGCAAATAAACTTACATACTAGAAAACAAGTTTAGAATCAGGTATATAATGGAAACCTCACAATCACTTGCTCTGTGCAATCTGCCACCTAGTCTAAGTTGTCTTACTTTCAGTTTTATTCTGCTTTGGATAACAACCAGAGAGAGTGTATTCCTAAATATTGGATGTAATCTTAAGATAATGACTTTACTGTAAATTCACTTTGTCCCATGTTTTCAAGTAGATTTGTCTCTCTGTGGTGTGGATTCTCTCTCAGAGCTTCCTGAACATGTTACCCAGGCTGAGAGTGACAGTTATGGAGCTATAGTCAAGCCTTACATTTCAGGCAAGAAATAACTTGTCAAACTTAATGATATATATAAAATGTGAAAGATGGGACAACGTGGGATAGAGATTTTATAGAGATTTTATGTGATAGAGAATGAATAAGAAAAGAGAGTAATAAATGTAAATAGTTTACATTTCCATTATTATACAATGGATACATAATTTTTAAAAGTCTAGTTAGAGTTTAAAAAATGAATTAATACCAAATTTGCTGTTCTCCCTTTTCTATTATTTTAAATATATTTTCTTACTCTCACATAGTGATAAAATATAAGTATTTATTTTGATTCTATCTGAAAAGCAAAGATAACTTCAAAAAAGCAACTAAAAGCTCTTGAATTTTAAAAATCCCTAGCTGTAGCCAGGTTTTTGCTTATTATTCATACAAAAAGAAAGGAGCCCATGTTTAGAGTTTCAAGCAAGATCGCCGAGCTTCTACTTATCGATGTGAGGCTGCTGAAGGTCAAAGTAAATCATACTATTTCTTAACACTCCTTTCATTAACAAATCAGCCTCTTCCATGAAAGGATGAGTGCTTCTAAATTGCAAACTATATACTGCAACTACTAAGAGTCGCAGTGAATGAGAAAACAGTAATATTTCCATATAGCAGAATTTCCCAAAGTGGTTCCTATGGAACACAAGCTTCTTGGAGTGTTACTAGGTGTTACTAAAAAAAAAAGTTTCCATGGTCAGATGAATCTGGAAAACACTAGAACTACATATGTGGTGTTTGTTTTTTTTTAAATTTCCCTCAGAGGATATTTAAATTAGAACCTTCAATGTGCTGATATGTACTAACTTTCTAAAATAGTATCTTGCCCAAAACTCTTTTGACCCTGGAACCCTGTATGAGGAAGAGTATCTTTGGAGCTTGTGTTCTGTGGAACATGCTGGGGGAACACTCCTGCAGTCCTGAACTAATTAGCTTCAAAGTCTAGATGTGAAAGAGTTAATCCAGGGGCAATTAAAAAGGCCCTAGTATGGTATCTAATGGTCATGTCATTTCTGCAGAGCTAGGTCAGGAATGCTGGTGTGATGAGCTAAGGCAATTTAGGGGAACATCAAAATCAGTCTCATACTGGGTCGAAAGAAGGAAACAATTTTCTGAGATCACTGGGAAATAAAACCTTATCCAGAGTATGGATTACTGCACTTCCAAATGTACAATAAACTGTTGCTCTTTCTAAACTTTCTGTGTCCCCAGTTGCAAGAGAGTTAGATCTAGCAAGATCTAACTCGGGGGGGCGGGGGGGGGGGGACGGAGTCAGGAAAATCAAAGTATACTTGGCCAAGGAAGAAGTGATCACTCCCTTTGTGAATCCCTCATGTATGGATGAACATCCCACTGATCCAATTCAATTGTGTAATCAACTTCCTAGAACCACTTCAGATAGGGTTGATGATACCATCACTCACATAATCCTGTCTGCACAAAATGTTCATGGGTTGAAATCACAACAGTTGTATGCAATAAGGCCCATTTTAAATATCCAAATTGCATGGGCTCCCTGGTGCTCAGACGGTAAAGAATCCACCTGCAATGCAGGAAACCAAGGTTTGATCTCTGGGTCAGGAAGATCTCTGGAGAAGGGAATGGCAACCCGCTCCAGTATTCTTGCCTGGAGAATCCCATGGACAGAGAAGCCTGGTAGGTTCCAGTCCATGGGGTCACAAAGAGTGGGACCCAACTGAGTAACTAACACTTTCACTTTCATATGCTCCTTCACTCTGTAAAACACTCTGTAATACTCTTACCACATAGACAAGATGCTAGAGGCCAATGCCTCCAGTCCAAGGCAAGGAAGAGAATGTAGCCTTGGGTACCAGTAACATGTACAGTTATGCTGTATTAGAATGGTGACCTCAGAGTCAAGTGCTTTGGGCAAGTTGGTCACATGAAATAAATGCCGGTCTTGGGAACTAGTTTCAGAGTTTTCCATGTAAGTATTATTTTATTCCTTTCACTAGAGACCTGCAAATACAGTGAGTTTAAAAAAAAAAAAAGTTTCCCTGCCTTCTCCCCTCCCCACCACCCTCCCCCCCAACCCATCAAATTCCGACCCATTTTAAGAGAACAAATTAGAACCAGAGCAGCAGGAAAGCAGTGCATTAATGAAGACCTGGGCTTGGCATCTTCCTGGGGGGTCATAAGCACATGATCACTGGTTCCCAGCTTCATTTCTTAAAGACTATAAAACCATTCCTAAATTTGGCACCATGGGGGCTATTGGCAATGCGAACTCGGGCTAGGAAGCTGGGGTGACGGTTCCAAAGCTTTGCCAGTGCTATTTCAGGAAGCTTCACATGCAAACTTCTCAAGTCAATTTCCCTAACTAGACTCAACCTTCCTGCCCTAGAAAATGGGGCGGCTGGCTGGAGAGCCACAGGGCACCCTGGGTGAGGTCTGCACACCCCCAGAGGCTGGAGGCAGCTGAGAGAGAAAGAGAGAGAGAGAGTGATCAAGCTCCAGGAGAATGGGGAAGGGAACAAAGTAGCCTGACTTGAGACATAACTAGTCATCAAATTGTGGCTATTTTTTGCCTGTTTCAAAAATCTACAAGCCAAAATGGGAGAAAAAGAGGCAGTAAGAAATACACACACTACTTGGTTAAAGTCAGGAATGGGTTCATTTCTACAAAGAAAAGTTTAGAAGATGCCTTGTGAACCTCAGTCAGAGGGAAAGCCACACACTCCTGCACTCGGCACCATCTACTAAGACATTTCGCAGGGCAGAGAAACACTGATTTACTAATTTAGTAGTTTTTCTTCTTCATCTTCACCAAAACAGTACCATTTTCATTTTACACAGTAACAATGATGACGGAACTTAAAAAGGTCTTTCCATTGTTATTTATGAATTCTGGGTTAAGTTAAAAATAGAAAAAGGAAAATTAACTATACTGGAACACGCTGACACTGCTTACTCCTGGACTCCAGCTAGAAGGCGGGCTCCAGTAACCTCACAACCAGAATGTCCTGAATCCCCAAACAAACTCAGGCCACCTGGCCCGACTATCCCATCAATAATCATAACCAGCATGTTTCCCACAACTCCCCAACCCCACCTCAAACACACACAACCAAACACTGTGCCTCTCAAGAGGCAGAAACTCCAGTCTAACAGGTGGCAGGTATTTTGTACTGGAACATGCTACACTTAAAAAAACCAAAACCAAAGTTCTAATTCTAATATCATAAATGCCAATGTTAGTTTACAAAAGTACATCACTTGGGAAACCATTATTCTTTCAGTTAAAGAAAGGTTAAGAGCTCAGAGGGATCCAGACAGATCACAGTCCTCGGCAGCCACAAGGGGATCTTTGCATCCTCCCGAGTTCTCTCCTAGGACCTTCCACATTTGAAGAAGGCAGGGGAGGAGGTGGTCAGCGAATGGGGCCTCGGAGAAGCCATAAAGACAAATGCCCACTCTGGAAGGACAAAACCAGGTGGATGCCCTGGTTTTTCAGACACAGACTGGGTGGGGATGCCATGAAAATCTTCTTTGGCTGTTTGAGCCCAGCATTTTCCATAATAAAATACTGAGATTGGAAACGTGACATTGGTGATAAGAAATGAAAAGTAGCAGGTCTGGCCCCAAAATAACTCAATGGTTTGCAACCAAACATTAAAGACTGCTGCCTTTCCACCATCTAGCGGAAGCACGATCAGTGATTTACTACCGAATTTCAACAGGAGGCTGGGGACTCTCTACTTGGCTTCAGGGGGCACACATGCAGTTCTATGCAGCTGCTTCTCAGAACAACGCTTGAGAGACACTCAAAAGCTCCTAGGAGAGAAAGAAATGCACAAAACTGGGCAGCTGGCGCTCAAGTCAGGATGGCAACCTCAGTAGCTTTCTCTCCCAATGCAAAGCCGCAAACTTCCCAGGGGATGCTGTGACTTATTTGGCTGTGATTTCCCCATCTATCCTTAAAGGTAGAAGGATTACGGTATTGCAATTTGCTTTTTTCCACTTAGTACTGTAAAAAAATCACGGTGTCTGGTGGTAAAGTTTAACAGCTGTCTACTCCATTAGGTAAGGTGTAAGCAAAAGGTTAAAGCCATGCACGATGAGGATAAACACACAAAGACTGGTTAGGTGGTATACAAAGTCTATTTAACTAATGAAGGTGGGGGAAGGTGACTTAAGGGGTGCAGGAGGTTCTCCTCCTCCCCACTTCCCTCAGCCTTCAAGAACAGCTGTGGAATAATAAACCATTTTCAAATCTGTTTCTGGGCTGCTGCAGAGCAGAAAGACTGGGCTCAGGAGGACAGAGCACCCTAGGGACAGCTCTGCCTCTCAGCAAGGGGCATGGCCACACTGGCTCTGACTCATGGGTTACCCACAGCACCTCCTGGGAGTCCTGTTCTGCTCATTGCTCCAGTGAGAGGACACAAAGTCTGATGATCAGAGGGCCCTGTAAGGGATCTAAAAAGCAACTGTAAAAGGAGAATATATGGCACATATGCCTTTCACTTCACACATGTGAATCTACAGCTATATATATTTTGGACATTGGATGAAAGAGTTGGGAAAACACGAAGAAACCATTTTCCAGCATCTCAACTACATTGGCCAAGAGCACCCTCTGTTCATACGGCACACAGACTTAAGACAGTTGGGGACGGGGAACCCCATGTCTGGGATGGATGATCCTAATTGTAACTCCCACACCTTTCACTACATTAAAAGAGACCAGTGTGTTGCAAGTCCTTTAGTCTAAGGCAGCTGAGACCCCTAAGGGTTCACTGCTCTTCTGTTTTGCTGCTATTCCTGAACTTCACCACCATGACTGTTATATTGTCAGGGCAGCCTCTGTAAAAGGACTGTAAAACGATGCTCTTGGCCCCAAAGTGAGGTTCATCCAAGCGGTCCTTGATGAATCGAACAGCTTCCTCGTTGCTGAAAGCATCCCAGAGGCCATCTGATGCCAAGATCATAAACTCGGGCTGGAGCTTGTCCAGGTCAAAGGTCAGGATATCTGGGTCTGGGATGACCACATTGAGGTTTTTCAGTGGATAATCCCCCAGCGATCGAGACATGGCCAGGATCCCCTGGACCCTCCAGGAGCCATTGAAACTGATAAAACCACCTGGAAAGAGAGAATGAGTCCATTAGCTTGAGCAGCTGCTCCCTCACATCCTGGTGTGATTCGTGTGCACCTGCAAAGGGCTGACCTACTGTGTGTGACCTGTCATACGTGCTCCTGCTGGCACTGCCAGGAGGAAGCAGTGTTCCTCCTGCATGGCTTGACATCTGATGCTCTACTAATAGATCCTCAGACCTGCATCCTTGGCATCTTAAAGGTCTTCAAGACTAAATCAGTAGGAATATTGAGGGTAGGAGGGGTGGATGGGTGAGAGCATCAGTTTTATTAATAACTAGAGGACACCTTTGGGAGAAGGCAATGGCACCCCACTCCAGTACTCTTGCCTGGGAACTCCCATGGATGGAGGAGCCTGGTGGGCTGCAGTCCATGGGGTCGCTACGAGTTGGACACGACTGAGCGACTTCACTTTCACTTTTCACTTGCATGCATTGGAGAAGGAAATGGCAATGCACTCCAGTGTTCTTGCCTGGAGAATCCCAGGGATGGGGGAGCCTGGTGGGCTGCCATCTATGGGGTCGCACAGAGTCAGACACGACTGAAGTGATTTAGCAGCAGCAGCAGCAAAGGACACCTTAGCAGTGCAGTGACTGATAGTAGGGAGCTCCAAGGAGGGGATTTGGGGACAGCAGCAAAACAACAACCAGGTGGCTGGTAACAGATACAACCACTGGGACCCATCATTAGCATCAGGCTGCCCTTGGTTGTGCCTGTATTGATCATAAACAGCTCCCCAACTGGGATAGGGATTAAAGGATGGTATACTTTAACACAGTTGTTAAGGGCTCAGGCTTGGGTCAGTCTACTAGGATCTGATTCCTGGCTCTGTTACTTCTAGCTCTGAGTGACTTTGGATGAGAAACTCTCTAATCCTTGGTTTCCCTGGTTGAAGTGATTTAGCAGCAGCAGCAGCAAAGGACACCTTAGCAGTGCAGTGACTGATAGTAGGGAGCTCCAAGGAGGGGATCTGGGGACAGCAGAAAAACACCAACCAGGTGGCTGGTAACAGATACAACCACTGGGCCCCATCATTAGCATCAGCCTGCCCTTGGTTGAGCCTGTACGCAAACAGCTCCCCAACTGGGATAGGGATTAAAGGATGGTATACTTTAACACAGTTGTTAAGGGCTCAGGCTCTTGGGTCAGTCTACCAGGATCTGATTCCTGGCTCTGTTACTTCTAGCTCTGAGTGACTTTGGATGAGAAACTCTCTAATCCTTGGTTTCCCTGATTGCAAAATTTGGACAATAATAATATCTATTCCATCGAGCAGTTGTGAGAAATAGAGTTATTCTATATTAATCAGTTGGCACAGTGTCTGAATATAACATGCACTCAGTATTACCCAGTGGCTCAAACGGTAAAGAGTCTGCTTGCAATGCGGGAGACCTGAGTTCGATCCCTACCTAAGTCGGGAAGATCCCCTGGAGAATGAAATGGCTACCCACTCCAGTATTCTTGCCTGGAAAATCCCATGGCTGGAGGAGCCTGGTGGGCTACAGTCCATAGGGTTGCAAAGAGTCAGATGCTACTGAGCAACTTCACTTTCACAGTATTATCTATTATTTTTTCTTTAAGGGAACTAGAACTTTGTTCATTTGCATGTTATGTCAGATATTTATTAAATATATGCTCCATGCAGGGCAGTTTGCAGGCTATAAAGCTGGACAAGATCTAGACCTTTTCCTAAAGAAGCAGAGAGTCTGGCAGTAGGGAAAATCCACCTGCATTAAGAGCTACAAGCATAGAGCAGTATTTTTTCAGGGAGAACCTAGCACCTGTTAAATGCTATAGGCAGATAGAAGAGAGAGGGAAGATTTCCAGTTGTGATAATCAGGGCAGAGTGAGCATTAAAGCTCAGCTCTGAACGGAAAGATAGGTAGGACTTCCATGAGCAGGGATGCACAAGAACATTCCAGGAAGAGTGGTTTCCCAGGCAAGAGCACGGTCTCTGGAGTCACTGTCTGGGGTTTCAATTCTGGTCTCACCATTCACTAGCTGTGTGTCCTTGGGCACACAAGCCTCTTTGAGGCTCCATTTCTTTGGCTGTAAAATGAGAATAACATTATCAACCTCATAAGGTAGGGAAAGAGAAAGTGTATGTAAAGCACCCAGCTTAGCTCCCAGCACAGAGTGAATGCACGGTAAATGGCAGCTGACATCACTACTGTTGTACAAACAGCTTAAGGCAGGGAGACAGAAAGATTGACGTGTATTTTGACCTAGACTGGTTGGAGAGTATTACGACACCAAACAGGAGGGGGATAGGTGTCCAGAAAGGAAGGCTGAGGCCAGAGAACACACACATAATAAAACCAATCATCGCTCATTAAGTCCTGCTGTAAAGTACACCCTCAACGCTGCAGGTGAGATTAATCTCCTTGGAGACGTGGTCTGAATTTGCTCCTATAATCACTTCCGGGTGGGGGCAGGGAAGAGGAGAGAGGATAAAATGGGCTGACATGTCAGAAGAGAGCACTGAGGTGGCATCTCAGGTGTACTGTATACACATTCCCACTGTGCTTCCTCAAGAGCAAGCTGACTGTGTCCCAAGTCCAGGGTCACAGTGGATGACTGAGGAGATGCTGTCTTCATAAGCAGAGAAGCTCATCAAAGCTTGACAGATGCTCTTAAAACACTGTGCTGTCCCACTGACAGAAAACCTGACCAGAGCTTTCATTAAAAATTATTCTGCATCTCAAGCAGTCACTGAAGCAGGAGGTTGTAATAAAACTCAATGATTTTGGATTCAACAGTACAGCTTCCCACTGTGAGAACTCAAATGTTGATTAGGTTCTGGGCAGAAGCTGGTATGCAGAGACTGATGGTCAATCTGCAGACTCCCCCAGAGGGCAGGGGTACTTCTTGGGCAGCCACCTGGGGGACCTGAGCTCCCTTGGGCAACAGGGCCTGCCACGTGGCATGTGACACAGAGGCTACAAGCTGTGGTGGTCAGTTTGGGGAGAGAAGGGGTCCTCCCCTGCACAGGTAGAAAAAAAGAAAATGTTAGTTGATCAGTAGTGTCCAACTCTTTGCGACCCCATGGACTGGAGCCCACCAGGCTCCTCTGTCCATGGGATTCTCCAGGAAAGAATACTGGAGTGGGTTGCCATTCCCTTCTCCAGGAGATCGTCCTGATCCTGGGATCAAACCCAGGTCTCCTGCATTGCAGGTAGACTTTTTACTGTCTGAGCCACCAGGAAAGCCTACAGGTAGAAAAGAATCCCCCCAAATTAACTATGAAAATGTAATCAACTGATAATCTTTCTTCAAGTCTTTGCCAGTGTCACCTTAGTGAGGCCCACACTGACCACCCCAACACTCCCCTTTCCCTAACTTGTTCTGTGTCTCTCCATAGCAGTTATCGCCTTGTAATAGACTAGATAATTTACCTGTTTTAACTTATTAATAATGTCTGTCTACTCCATCCCCTACCCCGTCTCAATTCCAGGATGTCCATTTGTACCTCCAGCCCCTAGATGTTAACAAAATAAAAAAGGGATTCTCTTCCTCCTCCAACTGACATATATACTTGGATCCGGCATGGAGTTTGAGTATACAGATGAACAGACCAAAGTTCCTGCCTTAAAGAACTCATGATCAGGAAGGCAAGACAGATGAAAGGGCCAGATATGTCCACATCCTGTGAAAAGTGACCCAAGAGGTCCACACAGGATGCCAGGGAAAGACTGAAGGGGTACCTAAGCCAGACTGGGGAAGCCTTTGGCTCAGTGTGACAGGCAAGGCTGCCAAAAGGACATCCTGAAACCAAGTCTTAAAGGGCAAGGTCATTATTATCCACTGGACAGTGTGGGCAACACTTGCAAAGGCACAGATGTGTCACCTCCATGGTTCATTTGGTGGTTAGTAGTTTGGCATGGCTGGAAGGAAGCAGAGTATGGCAAGCAATAGCCCAAAGATCCCATTAGCCTTTAAACTAAGGTTTTTTTTGGCTGTTGTGGACACGTTGGCCATGAAGAAGGGCAAATTCAGTGGCCACGCATTTGATGGGAAATATTACAAAGTCCAGTCCCAGCTGCCTCAGCCGCAGCCTCTGCACTGATCTGCTCCTCACTGGGTAAAGGAGTGTCTCTCCGGGGGAATCTCCCAGAAACCGCCTTGGCCACTCGAACAAGACAGCACACAGTCCTTGGAGGCACTGATAAGCTCACCGGCTCTCTTTATCCTCTTCCTCTCCTTCAGCTGGTAGGGTTTGTGATCATGAGACAAAGGAATGGCATTCCCATCCTTGTCACATAGGACTCCACGCGAGTCACCCACGTTGGCCACAGTGAGGTCTTTATCTGATAGCAGAGCAATCAAACACGTTGTACCTGCAAAACAGGAGAGAGAGGCCACGTGGGCGGTCAGCGGCACTTTGAGGTTNGAGACAAAGGAATGGCATTCCCATCCTTGTCACATAGGACTCCACGCGAGTCACCCACGTTGGCCACAGTGAGGTCTTTATCTGATAGCAGAGCAATCAAACACGTTGTACCTGCAAAACAGGAGAGAGAGGCCACGTGGGCGGTCAGCGGCACTTTGAGGTTAAGCTGCTTCTCGAGGTTACTGGCGTCTTCGGGCATTAAAACTGCTCCTGCTGCGTAAGCATCTGACTCCAGCCACTCCGGGAAGGAGGGCTGTTCACTTCAACAACACTGATCAGATCTGACAGTCAATTTTCTTAACCATGTTGGAGTGTCACTGAAATCGGCTAGGATAAGATGAGCATTTTCCCAAATCATTGTTGTCTCTGGTTCTCTTGATTTAAGTGCATATCACACTTAAAAGGATTAGGAGAGAATCAGAATCAGCTTGACGCTTCAGACAATGGATACTTATTTTCTGCTTCTTGTTGGTACTTATGTTCTGTGAAATCCCAGATGAAAGTGGGAAGAATGGGGGGTGGGCTCTCAGTGGGAGCACCTGGACAGACCAGCAAATGACAGACGGTAACAACCAGATCCTATGGAGCCAGGGGCGCAGCCTATGCAAACTAGTCTAACAGAGTCTGAGAGGCAAGACCAGTGGCCAGAAATAGGTCAGCTCCAGGGTATGATGTGGCGGACCATCAAGGGAGAGGCAGGAAAACCTACTGTGATGAGAGAAATGACATCTAGGCCAACAGGAGGTGGGGCCTGAAGGTGGTCAGAAGGGAAGCAAGAGTGAAGAGCTGTTTGCCTGGGGCCACAAAGACATAAAAGGACCCGTTCCCTCTCCTCAAACTCTTCCTGGAATAAGAATGGATAAAAGCAATAGAACTACAGAGTCTGGTCTAGTTGGAGGTCATCCTTCTTGCCTGCCCATTACCCTCTGTTCAGCCCCTCACCTTTCTCCTCCAGCCTTCTGACAGTGTCAATGAATATGCAAATACCTGCTGAAATGCACAATCCATTAAGCTCTTGCTTCAAACTGATAATTACTTTCCTTATTAAAATTATGCATCAATTAGTCTTCATTAATATTTAACCTCCTCATTAAGAAGGTCATATTCCATAACAGAATGTAAACTGCATCTAAACAGCTCTTGCTCTTCATAGAAAAACAGCAAAGGCTAAATTCTTAAATAGACATAAAGAATAAATACAGGTTGATATCAAGAGGGAGGAGAATAATCAGTATATTCAGCTATTATATAGTTCTATTCAAAATTCTACGCTAAAGCCTGTGTAGCTCAAAAGTGCCTTGATTAGAAATGGAAACGCATGAAATGTTGGTTGTCTCAGGATGTCTGATATGAAAGGCCTTGTAAAGGAAAAAGACTAATCTCAGGATTATCAAAGCAAATCACAAACCTTTTATCTTAAAAAAAGCTGTAAGAATGAAAATGTAACCATAAGAACAATCCATATGATTAGAAATTGTTATTCTTAGTTTTTGATATTAGCTAAATTCTGGTGTTCAACTGACCTCACTTTGTCTTCAAGCATCTGCTTGTGTTAACCTGTTGATCACAATGACAGCACAAATTCTCCTAGAAGGCACACACTCGCAAGTTTGAAAGGTGAAATGGAGACACTACGTTATTGGGGTATTGCATGGTTTGGGGGCATTATTCAATTCAAAGACCCCCTTTTCTTCTCACTTGGTGCACTTTGAGAAATCACAGCCCAGAAAGGACTTTGAGGTCCCCATACGAGGGAAGCAAAAAGATCACTTGGATGAGCTATGAGCCCCTTCCACACCCCCATTTCAGTCACAGCAGCTCTATATCCATTGTTGGCTTAATTGAGCTGCCATGTATCTTTTTTTTTTTTTTTAAGAGGAGAGAGGTCATTCCTATGGTCAGAAAAAAAAAAACTGAGATTTAATTGTATATGGGTTTAAAAACCCCTGAAGGATTTTAAGCAGGATAGTGATATGATGGGATCTGTGTTTTATAAGATCACATCGGTGGCTCTGTGGAAGGTAAACTGGAAGCAGGGAGAACAGGGAGAGTTCATGAGAATCTGAATTACTGTTGTAAACAAAAGGATCGAGGATCAGTAACAGATTACTTAAAATCAGAACGGACAGGTCATAGAGAATAAGGAAATAAAGGAGAGGGGAAAAAGTGAAAGTGAAGTCGCTCAGTCATGTCCGACTCTTTGCGACCCCATGGACTGTGGCCCACCAGGCTCCTCTGTCTGTGGGATTCTCCAGGCAAGAGTACTGGAATGGGTTGCCATTTCCTTCTCCAGGAGATCTTCCCAACCCAAAGATCGAACCCAGGTCTCCTGCATTGCAGGCAGACACTTTACCATCTGAGCCACCAGGGAAGCTCAAAAGGAGAAGGGAGAAGTCTAGAATAATGTCCTGGTGTCTCGAAGACAGTGGGGAGGGGCACTGGGTGCTCCGGACAAGCACTTAAGGAAATGTCTACTTGGGCTTCTGGGAAAGGCTTCTCTCTCACTGAAGGAGACACCATGCAGAACACAACGCATTTCTTTGGCCTCGTGTGGCTCCTGTGTTTCCTGGAGGGGTGGCAGTCATGTTGCATCAGGAGGGGCTGCAGCTCAGAGTCAAGGCTCTGTGCCCAGGAGGAGGAGCCAAGGGCTGAGAACCCGAGTCCCTGAGACATCACAGGACTTCTGAACCAGCCTAGACTTGCCCTGTTCTTGTTCTGGGAGACACCAAATGTCCTTACTCTTTAAGGCTTTTCATGTTGGATTTTGTTGTTATTTCTTCTTGTGGTATCCTAACTGGTTCAAGGGCTCATTGTTCAATAAGGGGGTTTCTGGATGAGAGATTTAGTGTGACTGCTTTGCTTCACTCACACATGAAGATTCATGGCTTGCCAACTTCTCTGTCAAGAACACAATCCCATTGTTCCTATGGGTCAATAAAATCTACCTCCTGGTGTGGATTTCAGGAATGTACCGCTTTGAGAAAGTGGAAACTGCCTGTGTCAACAATAGACTCTTAGACCAGACAAAAGGGGTGAGCCCCAGATGGCAGAAGGAGACCTGTGGGCAGCATTGAGGATCACTGAAATGTTACCATCCTCCCTCCGCAGAAACCTGCCTGTGTCCTAGGTGGAGGCCCAAGCATGATTGGAAACAAAACACGATGCTTCACTGTAAACAATTTATTGTTTGGAATTTGCAGTATTAGCTCAGGATTACAAGAGATAATTTATAATCTAATCTTATGTTATAGCAGAATGTAACTACCTGGTGGTTCAGGAAATGCCAGAAAAACATTATGCCCAAAAGCAAACACGCCAAGCCTTTTGTCTTTGGGCCTCTGTGTTCCCTCTGCCTAGCACAGTGCCTGGTCCTTGACACTGGCAGAATTGCACATGGTGATGACTCAGTTCAAGCATGACATCTTCAGAGGCCTTCTCTGATGGGGGATCTAATTTCCTCTTGATGTCCTTTATTGCCTTCAGAACACATAATTACATAAATATCTTGTTTATTTCTTTAAGCAATTTATTTAATGCCAGTCTTCCCCTATACAATGTAAACTTCACAAGAGTAAGAATATCACCCGCTTGTTCTTCCTCCTATAATCCTGAAGTCTAGAATATGGCAGACCTCAATATTTGCTGAATAAACAAATTAACAGAGGAGTGATAATCACACACTCTCTTTGGTCCTGATCTAATGTTATGCTAAGCACCTGCCATCTTGCTCTGAGTATATCAAACCAGTTCAACAGCACACTGTACAACATCTGTTAGATATTGCCACAGCAGGGAGATACCCAACTGTAGCAAAATACATTTTTTACACTCATCAAAACATAAGGACCCTCCTGTACATGTATAAGCATGCTCACAGGCACACTGTTAGCAAGTAGACCAAAGTTCCAGCCTCGGCCTGGCCGTAGCTCTTTCCTCCAGTCCAGGCTCCTGGGCCAATGCAAATGAAACATAGGTAGGGCGCCCATCCTTAACAGCTTCCAAAGCCATAGCACGTTGGGAAGCAATAAAAATGCATCATGGTGACCATTACATGAGCAATCTGTGTCTACTTCTGACCTCAATTTGTACTTCAGCAAAGCAGGCACGTTTTTGTGTTGTTCTATTAATTCCTGTTTTCCTTGGGGAAGAACACACAAAGGCCAATTACTCATTAGCCTATCCTCTAAACCAGCATGTTTTCTCTCCGTTTAATTTCTAGGATGCAAAGTAAAAGTACACAAGAAAATCTGTTCTGGACTTACCTAAGTATTTTTATTGGCTAACATTATTCAGTGAATTCATCTGATGAGCTGGAGAAAAAAGTAAATTTTAATGAGGGATAAGCAGTTTGGGACATCTCAGCCATCTTTTAAAATCCTAATTGAAAACTTTTCCAGTGAAACTAGTAACAAAGTAGTAATAGTTTGTTCAGCACTACGAATGCCACGAGCGTCGGTCACTCAGTCGTGTCTCTTTGCAACCCCATGGACTGTAGCCCGCCTGGCAAAGAATACCAGAGTGGGGAGCCGTTCCTTCCTTTAGGGGATCTTTCCAACCCAGGGATCGAACCTGGGTCTCCCACACTGTAGGCAAATTTTTAATCATCTAAGCCACCAGGGAAGCCCATGAACACACAAACACACTTGCAGTTGATTTCCTGACACCTTATGGTCGAGAAGAGGTAGGTATTATTCTTCCATTTAAGCAGACGAGAAAAATGGGACTCAGAGAATTCAAGTGTCACATCCATGATTACATGACTCAGTGCATATGTAATGAAAGACCAAACTGACTAAAAAAACAGGGAATCCAGAATTATTAGTAGTAATAATAACAATGATAGAACTACTGTTTATGCATTTTCAGTTCAGTTCAGTCACTCAGTCGTGTCCGACTCTTTGTGACCCCATGAATTGTAGCACGCCAGGCCTCCCTGTCCATCACCAACTCCTGGAGTTCACTCAGACTCACGTCCATCGAGTCAGTGATGCCATCCAGCCATCTCATCCTCGATCGTCCCCTTCTCCTCCTGCCCCCAATCCCTCCCAGCATCAGAGTCTTTTCTAATGAGTCAACTCTTTGCATGAGGTGGCCAAAGTACTGGAGTTTCAGCTTTAGCATCATTTTTGACAGGATTCTGGGTTCTGAAGATGTTTTTTACTCTAAGAATGGGCAAGCATGAAGATAAGAGACAACTGACACCAGGTTTCAGTGCTGGGTCCACAGCAAGCAGTGGTGGGGCTTGTGGCAAACTAGAGAATGCATGCCGAGGGGGCAGCACTTCCTCTGCAGTGAAAATGGCTGCCATGGGGGAGCGAAGGCCCAGTGTAAACAGTTACTCAGAATTTTCAAGAGAAGCTGTTTTTATGTGAACTCTGACTTATAATGTTGACCACTTTTATTTTAAAAAAAACAATGCAGGCCACATACCGCTATATTTAAAATGGATAACCCACAAGGCCCTACTGTACGGCACAGGGTACTCTGCTCAGTGTTATGTGGCAGTCTGGATGGGAGGAGAGTTCGCGGGAGAATGGATATATGTATATGTATGGCTGAGTCCCTCTGCTGTCCACTGGAAACTATCATAGCATTGTTAATTGGCTATACTCCAAAATAAAATAAAAAGTTAAAACAAATAAAAATAATACAGATAACAACAATTAAAAAAAAAACCAGTGCATGCCAAACAATAGGCAACTGTACGTCAAATGATTCTTTGACCCATTAGACTGGCAACTTCTTTTTGACCCAGGATGACACCTTATTCATTGCACTATTCTTATCACAGTGCTTCATACTCTGCACAGACCCTAATGTTGGGAGGGATGCTAAGGACTGAGGTGTTGATAAGGAAAGTGGGGGTGCTTATCAATATGCAACTTATACTAATTGTAGTATTTATACAATTCACATCTTCAGTTCAGTCGCTCAGCCATGTCAGACTCTTTGCGACCCCATAAATCGCAGCACGCCAGGCCTCCCTGTCCATCACCAACTCGCGGAGCTTACCCAAACTCATGTACATCGAGTCAGTGATGCCATCCAGCCATCTCATCCTCTGTCATCCCCTTCTCCTCCTGCCCCCAATCCCTCCCAGCATCAGGGTCTTTTCCAATGAGTCAGCTCTTCACATGTGGTGGCCAAAGTATTGAAGTTTCAGCTTTAGCATCATTCCTTCCAATGAACACCCAGCACTGATCTGCTTTAGGATGGACTGGTTGGATCTCCTTGCAGTCCAAGGGACTCTCAAGAGTCTTCTCCAACATCACAGTTCAAAAACATCAATTCTTCGGCACTCAGCTTTCTTCACAGTCCAACTCTCACATCTATACATGACCACTGGAAAAACCATAGCCTTGACTAGATGTACCTTTGTTGGCAAAGTAATGTCTCTGCTTTTTAATATGCTGTCAAAAACTTTCCTTCTAAGGAGTAAGCATCTTTTAATTTCATGGCTGCAATCACCATCTGCAGTGATTTTGGAGCCCCAAAAAATAAAGGTGTGAAAAAATTCACACCTTTGTCCTATGTAAATATATATACTCTTATTTTTTGAAAAATATTAACAGAGTAATCCATTCGATGGGATGTTAGACCACTTTGTTTTCTTCTTTATACTTTTCTGCATTAAGATGAATGTAACGTTACTTAAAACCACAAATTATTCACAATGTTTCAGAAGGCATATCCTATAAATTACTCACAACATTTCAGAAAGTATATCCACTGCACGAAGCAAAGTATTCAAGACATAAAACAGAAAAAGCAGAACTGATGGTAGTGTGAATTTCACACCTTTGTCCTTTGTAAATACATATACTCTTATTTTTTGAAAAATATTAACAGAGTTATCCAGTCAATGGGATGTTAGACCACTTTGTTTTCTTCTTTATACTTTTCTGCATTAAGATGAATGTAACGTTATTTAAAACCACAAATTATTCACAGTGTTTCAGAAGGCATATCCCATAAATTATTCACAACATTTCAGAAAGTATATCCACTGCACGAAGCAAAGTATTCAAGACATAAAACAGAAAAAGCAGAACTGATGGTCATGGTAGTGGGATACGGTACAGGTAGAAAAAAGACACAGAGGAACAGCAGTAACAAACGACGACAGCACCACTGTCGACAGATGGCCAAGTTCAAATTCAGGTCTGACCATCAGTGACTATCCATCAACGACTCAGTGACAGACAAGGGAAGCTCAGCTGCCTTCAGGCTCCCTGCACAGCCTCACCTCACCTCTGAGCAGGGTTATCTACAATTTCTACTTAGAGCAAAACACCCAGCCCTGAAACCGAAGGTGAAAGTGTTAGTCTTTCAGTGGTGTTCAACTGCGACCCCACGGACTGTAGCCCACCAGGCTGCTCTGTGCATGGGATTCTCCAGGCAAGAATACCGCAGTGGGCAGCCATTCCCTTCTCAAGGGGATCTTCCCAACCCAGGGATCAAACCTAGGTCTCCCACACTGCAAGCAGATTCTCTAATGTCTGAGCTACCAGGGAAACTCCACTCAGTCCTGAGTTCCCATCAAAACACAATACCTTCAACCCTTTGCACTCCCCTCCCCCTCTTCCTGTATGCAGATAACTATGATTTAAAAAACTAGAGTAATGAGAATCCCTATTTTATGAAAGTTCAGCTTACTGCAACATTTTATGTGCCTGACACTGCAGTTTCACTTTTTCTGGTGAGGGAGTGGGAGGTTGGGCTGAGTGGAGAAAACCGGATGTGATTAGCAGAGTGCGATTAGGCGGTGCTTGCGTGCTTCAAAGCAGTGGATGTTTTCCCAGTGAGGCACCACACCGTGAATGCCACTCGCTCAAGCTAACAGTGATTTCCCTCTGTGACAGAAAGTCTTTTGTAAGAGAATTTAAATTTTTTCCACTTTTTTTTCTTCAGAAAAGAGAGAAAGAAATTGGGAGATAAGTGGAGAAGAGGTGACAAGGGGAAAGGGAAGGAAGTGGACACACACACAGGAGCAGAGAGAGACTGAGAGAGAGAAAAACAGAGAGAGGGAGGGAGAATGAATGACTATTTCGGTGAAGGTGCTACAGCTGCCTAAAAGCCATTCTTTATACACAGCAAAGGAGAGAATCAATACCTTCATATGATAAGCAAAGATAGGTTTATCTTGAAAAGGTTTGACAATGAATGTGAGTTCAATAACACAATTCCAGAGCCTAGATGACATCAAGGCCTGGTAACTGACAGAAATTATATTGGCGTGCAACATATTGGAAAAAGAGCAGGCAAAGCCAGCCATTAATGAAAGCATTACAGGAAATGATAAGATCACTGTCGGCAGAGGTTTCTAGCCCCTACCTCCCACAGCCAACACTGTGATGAGCCCTGAAACACAGATAAAGTGTCAGGCAGCTTGCAGATAAGGCTCCTGGGCCCCATCCCCCATCTGCACAATCTCTAAGTCCGCCAGAGTTTGACTTGCTTGGATGCTGCTCACCACTCTTGTAATCGTTAATGCCATGGCAGAGACACACCTGTCTGGGACAATCCATTGTCTGAAAAACTAGAGTGAGCGCTAATCTTTCCTTCTTTATTCCTTTTCTCTCATTATTGCCTGAGTCTTTGCATCCCATGCTCTAAATCCTCAGGCTATCTTTAGAATTTCTTTATTAATGTGCATGGCTGGGGCTACTAAATTAATAGTAACTAACTATTCAAACCATAAGTCAATAACTCTACTGTAATGAGTCTTGTGAGTCTGAAAGCTATTTTATGCTACGAGAGCCCTGAATGGAAAGCAACTGGAAAGAGATCTACGTGCAGAGAGATACGTCTGGGTCAAGTTGTGAGAGCTGCTCTATACTGTCCACGCACCATGAAAGCAAGTGAAAGTGTTAGCGCTCAGTCGTGTCTGACTCTTTGCGACCCCATGGACTGTAGCTCACCAGGCTCCTCTGTCCATGGAATTCTCCAGGGAAGAATATTGGAGTGGATAGCCATTCCCCTCTCCAGGGGATCGATCTTCTCGATCCAGGGATGGAATCTGGGTCTCCCACATTGCAGGCGGATTCTTTACCATCTGAGCCACCAGAGCCATTTGCCATGTGCAGAGGTGATTTCTTTAATTCTAACAGCCTATGCGGTACTAGTGTTCCCCATTTTACAGATGATAAAACTGAGATTAGCCCAAGATCATGCGGCTAATGAGGGACAGAATTTAACTAGTCCGTTCCCTGAGTGTTGCTTTCAACCTTGAAGCAGGCTGTGGCTAGCCCATGGTTCTTGTTTCTGTGCAAACCAGATGTCTTAAGGCAACTCTTCCTTAAGAGATTTATTCAGGAGATTAGCATCTTCAAAAAAGGGCCGTAATACATGTTCAAGTTGACAATGACTACAGTGTGAACAGTGCCTCCTAGAACCTGTGGGCAAATATGCACGGTGATGTGGGCAACCCTGCTTCTGGGCTATACCCTGGCCCCGCCACCCCACACCACCTGTCCCGGGGGGAAGAGACCAGAGGAGAGGGTCGCTCAGTGAGGAGTTTCAGCAGAACAGCTGAACATGAGAGGTTTTCAGCTTCACTTAAGACTAGCAGTAGTCCAAAAGCCCAAGCTGGAAGACTGAATACTGACAGCAACACATGTGAGGCCACGTCCGAGAGGACATTAAAGCCTTTTTCCGTGAAGGCCTGAAGTATTAGTACTAAGAAGGCAAACTATCTCCGTGGTTTCCAGACAGAGCAGTGATAGGACGCACCACACAGAGAGGCTCATGTGAGCCCCCCCACAACACGGCACCCACTTCGGTCCTCCTTTATAACCGAAGCTGTCTCCACTTCCCCTCATCACATGCTGGAGGGCAGAATGGCAGAAATAACACCGCGTGAGAAAACAAGTTCTATTACCAATTGTAATTTTCTCTTCCTCTCTGAGACTTCTGCATAAGCAAAAATATCAGCCATTGAGTTTGACACTGGCTGACTGTGAGGCAATCAATTTGATGGCAAATTCTATTATTTTAAACCCTAGGTAGTCTAATTCCAGATTTAGGTTTATTTGGGCTCTTCCTTGGCAGACATACAGTAATTAATAAAATGACAAGAATAAGAAACCAGGTACAAGTGCCAGAAAGGTCTTTTCCACAAATGAGCTGTGTTATCCTAAATAAGATAATCTATTTTATGGGGGGAGGGAAGTTAGGGTTAGGGTGTGTGATCTGTCACCTCAGTCATGTCCAAGTCTTTGTGACCCTATGGACTATAGTCCTCCAGGCTTCTCTGTCAATGGGATTCTCCAGGCAAAAATACTGGACTGGGTTGCTATGCCCTCCTCCAGGGGATCTACCCAACCCAGGGATCGAACCCACATCTCCTGCATTGCAGGTGGACTTTTTATACTCTTTGTGACCCTATGGACTATAGTCCTCCAGGCTTCTCTGTCAATGGGATTCTCCAGGCAAAAATACTGGACTGGGTTGCTATGCCCTCCTCCAGGGGATCTACCCAACCCAGGGATCGAACCCACATCTCCTGCATTGCAGGTGGACTTTTTACCCACTGAGTCACCTCGGTAATTCAAACTTTTAGAGTCTGATGGAGTATTCATTAAATTTTCACACTTCACCAAAGTTAAAATTATACATATGTTATCTGATGCTCTTGAATAGCATTTTAAAATTAGTGTTCTTCAACTTCACATTTCAATTACTGTAGTAGTTCAGTGTGGACATGTTGAAGAGTCACTTCCTGTTTAACTGGTCACATACTGGGGAGTCTTAGAAGACCACAGCAGCAGCAGGTCCTCATACTTTAGGAGCCTCCATCTTCCTCTCTGACGTGACTATTTTGAGGTATGAGTAAGCATGCATGCTTTTCTGAAACTCATTAACATCCTGCTCATTACTCTGGTTGACATTTAGTTCAGATGATAACATGCTGCTGAAATTAATTTCTAATTACACAATCACAACCTAGATTCTAAGTTCTGTGTCTTTTAATGGTAAATAAAATCAATTTCATGGTTCTTTGATTCTTCCTACATAAGCCAGAGATGCACTACTATATTTTTTCATGTCTTCATGTTATATCAGAATTCTTCAGTGAGATATTTCATTTCTTTTTAGGGCTCCCAGCCCTAAATTACAAGTACTGTTTCTGCTTCTTTATGAATGCTATGGGAACAAGGTATAATACGAACTTCTGAAATTGAGCTTTATTAAAAGGGGCATTTGCTTTTTAATAAAAGGCAGAGAGAGCAAAGAGGAGAAGGCTGGGAATAAGAGGTGCAGCTTGATTCATCTGGTGCTTGGCAGAGATTTGCACTTTCTTTGACCTTTTCTTTTTTTTCCTCAGCACAGAATCAACCCTTTTCCCTATTCTTTCCATTAAAAACAAACCTGATCTTTGAGGTTATTAAGTGGGAGCTTCCCTGGTGGCTCAGACAGTAAAGAATCTGCCTGAAATGCAGGAGACCTGAGTTTGATCCCTGGTTCGGGAAGATCCCCTGGAGAAGGAAATGGCAACACACTTCAGTACTCTTGTCTGGAGAATTTCACGAACAGAGGAGCTTGATGGGCTACATTCCATTAGGTCTCAAAGCATCAGACACAGCTGGAGGTTATTAAGTTATTTTTACTTAAATTACCATATAGCTATCTACCTACATATGTGTGCATGTGTGTGTGTCGGGGGGGGGTGCAGGTGTGTTGGAAGGATGACATCTGGAGATATTAATAGAAATTCCTGCCCCATGTGTGGACAGAACCCTCTTTCACTCAGTGTGAGGCACTCATTGTCCCAGGGAAGATTAGCAGTACTGTGGCTGAAGTGCAAGGAGACAGAAATAGTCAGATTTAGCTTCTAAGGTTCAAAGAGATTGGAAACTCACAAAAAGACAATGTTCTCAAGAGAAAAATCTTCTTGAGCATCCATCAGCCTTGGCTCTTGGATAAGTCATATGAAAGTGGAGCAAGTTCTCCTGCCCACAACTGCTCTCTTCCTGCTCCCCTGACATGTAAGGCTGGGCAGGCAGGAAGGTTCTGATGGGGGGAAGTGGAGGGAAGACAGAATATTTGATGTGTGGAGCTCCAAGAATGATATGGTGCTCAAAGCACAAGAGACTGGACCTCGCCTTCCAGGGTAGAGCCCAAGAGATCAGAAACCTCTGCCCCAGTGTAGAGAGGCAATGGCTGAATGAGGCCACTTGGACAGCCCTGTGTGGAGCAGAGGGGAGAGCTGAGGACTGCTGGGCTTGCCCTGAGGGAGGAAAGACACCTCTCAAGAGCCTAAGATACTTCCAAACACAGGTCTGGGAGACCCTGGGTCATCCCAACAAGTGTCAGGATAGTAACAACAACCTGATACGTAGATCACTCCTGGAGGAAAGGGGGTGTGAGCACATGGCTCGACTTGGTATCTACACTTAAGAGCCTGAGGAAAAATCAGGAAATTACAGCATATATCTGCTAATGAATATGGCAAGATTTTAGTAACAGATCCAATATGGACTCAAAATCTGTTACGTTCAGTTCTATGGAGAAAAATTAAGTTAAATTTCACATGTTTATTTTGTAATTGTGCAATGTGTGTGTGCGTGCATGCACGCATCTGCTGTTTACTGGCTATCTATTGCACATTTCACATGTTAAATTTTACCCTGACTTCTGTTCAGGCTTCCCTGTCCATCATCAACTCCCGGAGCTTGCTCAGACTTCATGTCCATCAAGCTGGTGATGCCATCCAACCATCTCATTCTCTATTGTCCCCTTCCCCTCCTGCCTTCAATCTTTCCCAGCATCAGGGTCTTTTCAAATGAGTCAGTTCTTCGCATCAGGTGGCCAAAGTATTGGAGTTTCAGCTTCAGCATCAGTCCTTCCAATGAATATTCAGGGCTGATTTCCTTTAGGATGGACTAATTTGATCTCCTTGCAGTCCCAGGGACTCTCAAGAGTCTTCTCCAACACCACGGTTTAAAAGCATCAATTCTTTGGCACTCAGCTTTCTTTATAGTCCAACTCTCACATCCATACATGACTACAGGGAAAACCATCGCTTTGACTAGACGGACTTTTGTTGGCAAAGTAATGTCTCTGCTTTTTACCCTGACTTAGGCATTATGAAATCAGCTAGTACCAACAATGTTTGACAACTAAACAAGACTTCCTTGGGCACTGAGTTAGTTAACACATATCTGAATTATTACTGTATTAGTCGCTCAGTCGTATCCAACTGTTTGCAATCCCATGAACCGTAGCCCCCACCAGGCTCCTCTGTCCATGGAATTCTTCGTGCAAGAATACTGGAGTGTGTAGCCATTCCCTTCTCCATTAACATATACCTATTACTGAGGAATTCCAGATGGAAGGTGAAACTGTTTTCAAAGACAAATTTGCCATTGTGAGGCACGGCATTGGTAGGTTGTGCAGCTATACATAAGTTATTTTCAAATGATCTTTTCCATTCAAACAGAACACAGTCACTTATACCCCCATTTAAAGGGACAAAATAAAAGTTGTACAATTATGTTTATTTAGGATAATTAAAACAAATATGATTTGGGGCTAATTTGATTCAATAAATATTAATTCTCCAGTTTGCTTTTGGTTCAGTGGACTACAAAACTGACTCAAAATCGATGTTTCCAGGAAGGCTGCGTCTTCAAAGATCTGATAAAATCCTGACTTTAATTCCATCTGGCCCATGCCCAAAAGTGATATCCCATCTCTATGCCTATAGTCAAGAATATCCGACCATATTCCTTCATGATAATGACCATCTTTCTTCTCTTTCTCTCTCATACCTCTATATTCTGTACCAAATAACAATAAGACTGGAAGTGTGTATGTGCTGCCTAAACAGTTTTATGGCCTTTGTTCCCTTATTCTGTGCCTGTGTATGCATGTGTGCATGCTGGGTCGCTTCAGTCATGTCCTACTCTTTGCTACCCTATGGACTGTATCCCTCTAGGTTCCTCTGTCCATGGGATTCTCCAGACATGAATACTGGTATGGGTTGCCGTATTCTGTGCCTACTGTGTATAAGTTACTAGGTTTGGTGCAGGAATAATAAAGATGAACAAGATACAGTCCTTAACCCCCAGCACTTACTGCCCAACGGCAAGATGGATTAGACACTTAGGATCCAGTATGGTAAATGCTGGGACAGTGCTATGCATGGAGGAGGAAATGGCAACCCCCTCCAGTATTCTTGCCTGGAGAACCCCATGGACAAAAGAGTCTGGCAGGCTACGGTCCACGGGGTCACAAAGAGTTGGACATGACTGAAGTGACTTAGCACACACGTGCTATGAGAGCTGGGATTGTGGGTGGGGGTCACGGCAGAGGGGGCTCGGCTCAGGCTATGGA
>SJYT01064127.1:229837-287894 GCA_006410635.1 Cephalophus harveyi | reverse complement strand
AATATTTCAATCGCAATTACTTCAATAAATACATGTGTGTAAATGTATGCAGAAAAATGTTAGAAGGAAACAAAAATGGATTATTAAAGTTCATTAAAGTTTTTTAAAGAGATTGTTCTGAATTTCCCTCAGTTTTATTCATTTAATGTGACTCATTTATAGAAATTTCACTTTTTATCAAATCCAGTGCTTTTTACTTTCTTGTTCCTTGATGTTATTAGACACTTTTATCCTTCCCACTGAGGGTCTTCTGTTATGATCTACAATGACTTGAATGGATTTTCAGTTGAGCTATTTGATTTTACTCACTGAACCAACTTGTTAACTAACAAGACTGGGGCTATGCCTCTACTGGTTCCATTTTGGCTGATGGCTAATATAGCTCTAGAAAAAGAAAGGAACAGTGTCGGGGGGACACCAAGCCCCAGACTCATGATGGGTAGGGCTCAGAACGCTCCACGTTTGTGACACCACACTCGTGTGACACCATCATCCTACATGATTAGATGCTGTTGCTCAGAAAGTGACAAGGGATGACTGTAGAGGGCAGAGGGCAGCAGGAACAGGCTGATTATGACGCATTTCCTGCACAGGAAGCCTTGACCAGGGAGAGCCAGTTCCCCAAAGAACTGGCTTGGGGAGGTTAGGTCTATTCTTGTCTAAGCAGGTGGTTAGGTCTGTTCTTACTCTGATCATTGCTGAGTGGGTGTCACATTACAGGAAGTGAGGCTGATGAGGGGAGCGGGGGAAGGAGAGGAGGACAGGAGACAAAGAAAGAGTCTCAAGATGCCCAAATCTCAAGCCACAAAGGAAAATGTCATTAACTAAACAAGTTACAGCAGGCCAGGCACTCTGCTTGCTGCTCACACATGCCTGACTTTATTTTACTTTCACAAAAATCCGGCAAGATGTACACTGTTATCACCCCCATCACCCCCATCTCTCCATTCTACAGATAAGACACAAGAGGCTCACCAAGGTCACACAGCTTTTGAGTGGAAGCATTGTAAGTTGAACCCAGATCTGACACCCTCAATCAGGCCTTAAAAATATTCTCTAAGAAAATTAATTCAGGAGTGTGACAAGGAAGCAGTCAATTTTGCCAGCAAACAGCTTTATTTTAGGATCCTTTAAAGTTTACGATTCATGGAATTGAATTTTGCCTAAAAGGGCTTCCCTGGTAGCTCAGCTGGTAAAGAATCTGCGTGCCATGCAGGATACCCCAGTTCAATTCCTGGGTCAGGAAGATCCCCTGACAGAGCAACTGACACACACACACACCTCACCTCTGCATACCAAATCAAGCTTTGCCTGGTAACACATGGGGTCACAAACAGACATGCCTGAGTGACTTCACAACAACAAAAGCCACACACACACACCCACCCCTAATTCCAGTATTCTTGGGCTTTCCTGGTGGCTCAGCTGGTAAAGAATCTGCCTGCAACAACAGGTTCAGTCCCTGGGTTGGGAAGATCCCCTGGAGGAGGGCATAGCAACTCACTCCAGTATTCTTGCCTGGAGAATTCCACGGACAGAGAAGCCTGGCAAGGGCTACAATCTACAACAACAAAAGCCACACACACACACCCACCCCTAATTCCAGTATTCTTGGGCTTTCCTGGTGGCTCAGCTGGTAAAGAATCTGCCTGCAACAACAGGTTCAGTCCCTGGGTTGGGAAGATCCCCTGGAGGAGGGCATAGCAACTCACTCCAGTATTCTTGCCTGGAGAATTCCACGGACAGAGAAGCCTGGCAAGGGCTACTACAATCCATGGGGCCGCAAAGAGTTGGACATGACTGAGTGACTAAGCACAAGGTTGTTAAACATTAAGTATGATTCATGGAGTTGAAATCTGTCTAGAGCTCTTCCAAGGGGACTGCTTCTCTCTACCTACTTCATGCAGTTCCTGAATAAGCAAAAAGTCTGTAAGAGCCTCGCTCACACTGAGCTGGTTGTGGGTCTACCAATTGCGCAAAACTGGTAGGCAGCAGGGGCCTTAGGTGGGAAGGCATGGGGTTTCGGTGTTGGCTTGGCCTCATACAGCCTCTGAAGGTGCTCTAAACCCCAGAGTGGCACTGTCGTAGACTTGCTGGGTTCCTACCACTCTGGCTGAGTTTATAAATGATGCTTATTTAGCCTCTGAACTCCTCTGCTAGCTGGCCCAGAGGCTCGAGTTATTCATTCATTTAGAAGGCTTTTAACAAGCTCTTTCTGCTGTGCTAGGCATTCTGACAGGAGCTGGGGACTCAAACAAAAGATGCAGTCTCTAAGTGAAGAAGTCAGAGGGAAGAGAATAGAAAAACAATTCTAGGATGGTTGGAAATTGAGAGAGGAAAGCACAGAAACCCACCTGCAATCATATGAGGAGCAGGGGTTTGAGCTGAGTTCTAACTGATGAACAGAAGTTAGCCAAAGTTGGTGATGGGGGGTGGTGGGGAGTGGGGGGGTAGGAGGTGGGGAGAAAGGCTTGGATTTTGTGTGTGTGTGTCTGTGTGTGTGTCTGTGTGTGTGTCCTCCATGTGTCTATGTATGGGGTGGGGGAAGATGAATAAATAAATGAATGAAAGGGTAATTTTTTTTCTCTCCTACACTAGAGAAAGATATTTAAAATATTCTTTTATTGCGATGGGTAGGACATCTGATTTAACATGAGTCCAAATGTATCCAATCTGAATATGGAAATTAGTGACATTAAGAAATGTCAAAGCTCTCAAACACTGCCGAGTTGCAAATATGATTATATAGACTCACATGCTGTTTAAGAAAATTATGTTTAGAAAGAAAACACAATAAAGAAGTAAATTCCCAACTTGACTTTAGAATGTTCACAAATCATCCATACGGAACTTTCTGTGATTACTTACTTAATAGTAAAGACTCTCACCATATGCTAGAGTACCCCATTTCAGCACTGTAGACAGTCAATTACTGTACTTAATTTTGCTCTATTTTCAATTCATATGTTTAACTTTATAGAGAGTTAGGGAAAATGTGCTCTTCCTCACTTGCAAATGAATGTGTAATGGGAAATCCCCAGTCTTGAAGAACTGAAATCAATAGCACATGTTGTATCATCTCTTGTTATGATGGCTGGATGACACCCAGCTGTGGAGTTCTGAAAAAGGAGGAGGAGTGTCTAAGCACCACTTATTACCTAAATCTCCAAGGCTATGGTTTGAAAACAATTCTAAAAGTACTATGTATCGTATTTCAAAATCTTGATTAAAAATTGCTAAACTGTCTGTCACTCCTTGAAGAAATATCTTAATGTAAAGAAGAAAGTAAAAGGTTATTCAGAGTTAAAAGAATGCATTTCACTAAGCACCAAGCCATTGGCCAGCTAACACTTTTTAAAGTAGGATCATGAACTCTGGCAAATTCTTATTGCCTTAGGATACACAAATGGCATAATCCATCTTAGACGCAAATCTGGTAGATTTATACTCAGTTTCCAAAAGGAGTATATATTGTGTGAGATCCAGGACCAATTTTCCAGAAGTCAATGTTTAAAGATCTGAACACTTGTGGAATCAGATTTTAGCATTTATATTGGAGAAGTTTAAGTCAGGCTCCATTTTGCTCAGCAGATGGGATGCAGTTTCGTTCAATGCTTTGTACCTAAATTTACCAAATGGTAGAAATTTAAAATACGATGAGGTATGAGCTTCATAAAGTTCCAAGAGAGAAACTGAATGTTGGAAGTGCCAATGTTGAAGAGCTTCAAATGAAAAAATTCCATGACTCCTCCTGATGGCTTCCCCACTTAGTCACCCTGCTTTCTAAGAGGGCAGGGCATTAAGAACCTAGATCATTTTTCCTGGAGAGTCCCTAGGGCTGTCTCCTAATTGATGAAAGGTGGAACTGCTGAAGAAAATGGAAGGATATCTGCATGACATTCAGACTAATAACTGAAGAAGAAGACTGGGTTATAAAACATACCAAGAAAATATGCTTATGATTAAGAATGAAAAGATGTAAGGATAGAATCAACTTTGCTTTTTAAAAGAAAATAAAACTCTTAAATATACCTGTTGTTATATGCAACCTAAAACTAGCCCTGTACTGAAAATTTATCTGAGGTGATGTGACTTAGTCTCTTGCTGAAGAAATAAAAGTGTTAACCACTTGTATCTTGGCAGGAAAAATGTACTTGACACTTATAACCTCAATGCAATCCCTTAAAATCTCAGATTCTCTGCTCTGAAAGCGCCCTTGAATTTGCAACATTAAATGCATGTGGAATGCCCTGATGGGTGACCACAGGTTGATAATGACTAGGCAAAGAGACTGAAGGAAACATGAAAAAGGAGAAAAAATATAGATAAACAAGAAGGAATCTGTACTCTGCATCAAAAACTCCCCCAAGGTCTGCAATGTCTTAACTAGCCCTGGCTTGCCTTAACCAAACTCTAAGACTATCTAGGTAAAATTAATCATTTACTGAAAGATAATTACAGCTAATGTTTATTGAACACCCTCTTTGTGCCAAGCATTGTTCTAGTACTTTAAATGTATTAATTCCCATAGTCCTCACAGCACACATACACACAGACACACACATACATATATGCTCAGTTCAGTTGCTCAGTCGTGTCTGACTCTTTGCGACCCCATGGACCGCAGCACGCCAGGCCTCCCTGTCTATCACCAACTCCGGGAGCTTACCCAAACTCATGTCCATTGAATCAGTGATGCCATCCAGCCATCTCATCCTCTGTCATCCCCTTCTCCTCCTGCCCTCAATCTTTCCCAGCATCAGGATCTTTTCAAATGAGTCAGCTCTTCACATCAGGTGGCCAAACTATTGAAGTTTCAGCTTCAACATTAGTCCTACCAATGAATACCAAGGACTGATCTCCTTTAGGATGGACTGGTTGATCTCCTTGCAGTCCAAGGGACTCTCAAGAGTGTTCTCCAACACCACAGTTCAAAAGCATCAATTCTTCGGCTCTCAGTTTTCTTTACAGTCCAACTCTCACATCCATACATGACCACTGGAAAAACCATAGCCTTGACTAGACGGACCTTTGTTGACAAAGTAATGTCTCTGCTTTTGAATATGCTATCTAGGTTGGTCATAACTTTCCTTCCAAGGAGTAAGCATCTTGTAATTTCATGGCTGAAATCACCATCTGCAGTGGCTGACTTTATTTTCCTGGGCTCCAAAATCACTGCAGATGGTGATTCCATGTCCCGTTCCAACTGTTGCTTCCTGACCTGCATACAGGTTTCTCAAGAGGCAGGTCAGGTGGTCTGGTATTCCCATCTCTCTCAGAATTTTCCACAGTTTATTGTGATTCACACAGTCAAAGGCTTTGGCATAGTCAATAAAGCAGAAATAGATGTTTTTCTGGAACTCTCTTGCTTTTTTGATGATCCAGAGGATGTTGGCAATTTGATCTCTGGTTCCTCTGCCTTTTCTAAAACTAGCTTGAACATCTGGATATTCATGGTTTACATATTGCTGAAGCCTGGCTTGGAGAATTTTGAGCATTACTTTGCTAGTGTGTGAGATGAGTACAATTGTGTGGTAGTTTGAGCATTCTTTGGCACTGCCCATGAACAGTATGTATGCTTAGTCATGTCCAACTCTTGCGATCCTATAGACTGTAGCCCACCAGGCTCTTCTGTCTATGGGATTGTCCAGGCAAGAATACTGGAGTGGGTTGACATTTCCTCCTCCATGGGATCTTCCTGATCCCAGGGACTGAATCCTCACCTTCCATGTCTCCTGCATTGGCAGGTAGATTCTTTACCACTGTGCTACCTGGGAAGCCCAACTATTTCTCTATCAGCAACTAAAAGAAACTGGATCTTGCCTTTAAATTATGAGACACAACCAGCCGTCTGCACTTGTGAAGACAGTCAAAACCACTTTCTAGTTACTTGAAAGCAACGGTTGCTTCTCTCAGAATTAGCTCTTCCCCCTTTTGGCCACGGGGCCCTGTACCACATAGAGCTTCCTGCATTGCCAGCCACTTCCTTTAATTTAGGTTCCTTACCTATTCAATACACAGAGGCAAGCTCAGGCAAACTGTGAGGTGTCTTAATTTTGTCTCAAAGGATCTCATAATCTCTTTCCTCCTTGGAGGTGGCAGTGGGGTTGGGGTAGGGACCTTAATCCCATCCCTTAGCACCCAACACTTTAAGACTTTTCTGCCTACTGAGCCACTATATTCAGGTCTGTTTGCACAAGCAATGTCTCCATGCCTCCAAAATCTCCCACTTTTCTGACCCTTCATCTCCACAGCTCCCACCTAGGATTGCTATTACCTTAGTTTGAAGAGCCTAGGTATTAGGTGAACACTGTGTGATAGAAAGTTGATCTACCAACACTAGGTCAGGAATCTGCAATGCAATTCTCAAGCCCTTGTAATAAAATTCTGAATCACTTTGCTGCTGCTGCTGCTGCTGCTAAGTCGCTTCAGTCGTGTCTGACTCTGTGCGACCCCATAGACGGCAGCCCACCAGGCTCCCCCATCCCTGGGATTCTCCAGGCAAGAACACTGGAGTGGGTTGCCATTTCCTTCTCCAATGCATGAAAGTGAAAAGTGAAAGTGAAGTCGCTCAGTCATGTCTGACTCTTCACGACCCTATGGACTGCAGCCTACCAGGCCCATCCATGGGATTTTCCAGGCAAGAGTACTGGAGTGGGGTGCCATCGCTGCTTTGGGTATCTACAAATTGCTCAGGAGTGACCCGGAGAAGGCAATGGCAACCCACTCCAGTGTTCTTGCCTGGAGAATCCCAGGGATGGGGGAGCCTGGTGGGCCACTGTCTCTGGGGTCGCACAGAGTCAGACACGATTGAAGCGACTTAGCAACAGCAGCAGGAGTGACCTATTGAGTGATGGACAATGAACCAAAGTGAGAGGAGAAACTCTTTTAAATACTGGAATACCCAACCCAACAGGAGGGAATGGAGGCAATTACATTGCTTCCACTTATGGGGAAAGAGCCTGGCTCCACTTTACCCATTTGGATAAATCTACTGATACTAGTATAAGAAAGTACTTTAAAAACTGACCTCTTGCGGGACTTCCCTGCTGATCCAATGTCTGAGACTCCATGCTCCCAATGCAGGGGGCCCAAGTGTGAACCCTGGTCAGGGAACTAAGAGACATGGCTTTGATCCCTGGGTCAGGAAAATGCCCTGGAGAAGGAAATGGCAACCCATTCCAGTATTCTTGCCTGGGAAATCCCACAGACAGAGGAGCCTGGCGGGCTACAGTCCATGGATTTGCAAAGAGTCAGACACATCTGAGTGGCTAAACAATAACAAAAACTAACACAGGAAACTAAATCCCACATGTTGCAACTAAAAATCCCATATGTCGCAACAAAGATCAAAGATCACTCTTGCCACAGCGAAAACCCAGCTCAGCCCCTGCAAAGAACAAAAAAAGACCTTTTGTGTTCAGCCCTAAAAAAAAAATGGGCTGGGGGTAAATTAGAGTCGGGAGACAGACAAGGAGGAAGAAAGGCCAGCTCTGTTTGATTGCACTCTCTCTCCCCCTTTTCTCCCTAGGCAGAGAAAGGTGCTACCAAAGCCCCACCCTTGTTGCCCTATTTCCCACGCTGTGGCCCCCACAGATAAGCTGTTTGGGATGCAACAGCGCCATCAGCAGGTGGGCTAAACCGGCTGAACCCTCATCTCAGAGTGCTGCTGTTGCTGCAGCAGGATGCAGAACCCATGGCTACCATCAACAAAAACAGGGAAGAGCTGTTCTGCCAGAGAGTGATGGAGAGAACCAGAGCTTTAGATGGGACAGCCGAGCTTCACCCTCAGGCAAGTGACCCACGCTCTCTTTGTTTCAATGTACACAGCAATGCCTGAGAAATTATCTGGCACAGTCTTTGCTCAATGGTCGTTTCCTCCCTGTGTTTTTCTTTCCAGATCATTACAAGGTCACCCTTACTGCCAGCTTGTACCTGTGGTATCTTCCAGAACTTTCTGCCTTCATTACACTTGACCTCTTGCCTTATCACACAGATAAAGAGCATTTGATTCCTCCTTAGTACTTCTCAGAAACACAAACTTCTTACCTGCCTGAATTCCTGCTGGCAGGGACCTGGTCGTCTTGTCTGTGATTGTAGTTTATGAAGGTAAAGAAACAGAACAGGGGTGAGTCATTTTGGGTCCCATTTCAGGAGGCAGCCTGGAGTATAGTCTTTATGGTCAAGCATACTTGCCTAAGATTTCTTTCTCCTGTTCTTTTACTCAAAGTCTGGTTTGACATCCCGATTCTTTTCTAAAGTCTGATGAATTACACCAAAGGAATAACCTCTGCAAACCTTCCTTTCTGGCTCACAGGCGGGCTGTTTTTATAACCTGTATGATGATTAGTAAGTGCATTAGGGGCTGCCTTTCTTTCATTTCATGTAATTTAGGATTTTTATATGTGGATTCTGCTTATAGGGAGGCCATATATAGCTTTGAAAAATACATTTGGAAGCAAAAATGTTGGAAGCCTGGGCCCATCCACAAGTCTGACTCTGACTGGTAGTTCTCTAAATACCTAAATTCCTACTGTTGTATCTCTCTCTTTAAAAAAAAAACAAAACAAAACAACAACAAAAAAAACTATTTGGCCGCACCAGGTCTTACTTGGGGCACACGGGACCTTCAATCTTCACTGTGGCATGCATAATCTCTTAGTTGCGGTTTGTGGGATCTAGTTCTCTGAAAAGGGGTCAAACCTGGGCCCCTTGCATTGAGATCAAGGAGTCTTAGCCACTGGACTACCAGGGAAGTCCCACCCACTTCTGTGTCTCTTGATAACAGATATGACTGTAATGGTGACAGGAAGCAATTGCTGATTGGTAAATGGAGAAGTTATCATAAAAGGGAAAACAGAGTCTGGAAGGTTTTATTTGAGATTGGCATGAAACAGCTAACAGGGTGCTCTCATGCTATCAGTGGGCAAGAACTCAAGAAAGTATCCCAAGCCTCCAGGGGTCAGGTTGGGCCCAGTCTTTTTTCCACCATTTCCCAGGACCTCAGGGAGGCCCTAGGGTGGGAGTGGGGGGGGTCCTGATACCAGGAATCAAGTCACATCCTTTTGTAAAACAACCACCGAGGCAGAGGTTAAAGTCTCATTCTCTTTAGGTTTCTCTTCACCAGAACTGCCATACATCCTAGCAGAATAGCCAGGAAGGGAGAAATGCTATGGAGTGTGTGTTTGTTTAGGGGGATGGTAGCAGCGGAAGGTCAGGAGGTGGTTACCACAGAATGATTTGTATGAAACTGAGCCCCTGGGGTTAGCGATAAAACAGCAAGGTCAAACAATGGCAATATATTAAAATTCTCTTCTGGGTGAGGTGGGGCTAATAAGAATGTACTTTTAGAGATTATTTTGAAGTGTCTTTATGTTTTCAGCTACTACTTTTGATGTTAATAATGGAAACTAAATATATCCTTCCTACATATGGCTTTCTTCTCTGAGTGCTTTCGGGTTCCTTATTTATTTGAATTTTATGATATACTTCTACGGCAGGCAGTCTGATTTCATACGATCCCATCTTGGCATCATTAATGGAAATCATTAAGCTTTGAAGTGAGATGAGCAAGTGTTTCAAATTTTAGTTCCTTATTTACTAGTTGTATGTCCCTGACCTTGGCAAGCTATCAGCCCTCTGAAACTCAACTGCATTTGTTCACTCAGTCTGGCTCCTTCTCATAGCTGCCTGAGAGGGTGCTCCAGAGGGTGCTCCAGAGGATACAAGGAGATAACCTCTGTAAAGCTGGCCACAATGAGCAATCAGTAATTGCTATTTCCCCTTGTGTGAGACGGCAAATCCACCCTTGCTCTCTCACACGCCAGCTGCCATCAGACTGCACGGTTAGGTTTTTTGTTTTCTGTGTGCTGGCTCTGACACTAGAATTGAGATGCGTGAACACCAAATGATCACTAGAAATGCTTAATGGCACTGAGTGTAATAAAAACCACAAGCCCATTGAATGTGATGAATTAGACTTCTATTTGTACAGATGACCTCCTGAATCCACAGACCAAAGTTCATCAAGATTACTGCGATCACATGGAGGCGCATGTTAAAGACTACAATCTCACCAATTAAAAATTTGTAGGGTGTACACACTGACAGTCTGTCAGCATCCTGATAACTTTTTATTAACGAGTGTCTCAGACTCAGGGCGCCCTCTCCATTGTGTGTCTGGGAGAACCTTCCTGTCTTTGGTGTCACGTAGCCCTATTTACACACATACCTGTTTACTCATGTGGGGGAGATGGCAGGCAAAGGGATGGTTATCAGCCTCTGCAGGATGGACGATCTGCCACAGTTCCTTTCTTTCCTCCTCTGTCTCTGCTCAGTGTCTTTTTCCAGTCCACTTTGCAGAACATGTGTCCTCTACCAGTTCCCCATGATTCTGCCCTCGGTTCCCTTTCTTTTTTTAAAATTTACTTTTTAAAAATTCTATTTATTTTTAATTGAAAGATAATTGCTTTACAGTATTGTGTTGGTTTCTGCCATACATCAACATGAATCATGCTGATAGGTATACATATGTCCCTTCCCTCTTCAACCTCCCTCCTACCTCCCTCCCCAATAAATCTACTTATTTTCTTTAAATACTAGCAACTATTTAAAAATTTTAACACTACAGAGATGGTTAGATGGCATCACCAACTCAATGGACACGAGTCTGAGCAAACTCCAGGAGATGGTAAAGGATAGGGATGCCTGGCGTGCCTCAGCCCATGGGGTTGCAAACAGTTGGACATGACTGAGTGACTCAACAAAACACACACACACACACACACACACACACACACACAGAGCTCACCTCTGCATCCCAACCCAAGCTCTGCCTGGTACCCTATAGGAGCTTGTTGAACTGCCTGATCACCACACTGCAAAATAATGTCAGTCCCCTTTCTAGTCGTCTTCTGTACTTGTGGAGGGTGGTCCAGCCACACTGGCACCTTTAGGCACACCCACCTGTTGACATCTATTCACCATATCTGTATTTTCAGCTTGAGTATCCAACCCATCAAGGCTTTGTACTCTGTTTTCCTACAGGGACCTCAGAGATTTCTTTTTTAAAAATTTTAAATTAATTTACAAATCTCTTTGCTTTACACTTGCTTCCTCACTGATGTAGCCTGAATCAAAGAAGCACATCAACATTAATCCACATTCAGAGACCTGGGAGTCAACATTAATACCTCCCTCCGTGCCCAGAGCTAATTACCCAGTGCAGGCATGCGTGCTAAGTCCCCAAAGTCATGTCTCTTTGTAACCCTATGGACAGTAGCCCACCAGGCTCCTCTGTCCATGGGATTCTCCAGGCAAGAATACTGGAGTGGGTTGTCATACCCTCCTCCAGGAGATCCTCCTGGTCCAGGTATCAAACCTGAGTCTCTTATGTCTCCTGCATGGTTCCTTACCACTGGCGCCACCTGGGAAGCCCAATTACCCAGTATATCTTGCTAATTCTATCCATTTACTGTCTATGAAATACCCCCTTTTCTCTTGGCGCTTTCTGATTAGGAGAGGAAAACCATAAGGGCTTTTGGGCTGATTTCTAGGGTTTCTACTTAACAGCTGTGTGGTTATAAGCAAAGACCCTATCCTTTTGGATCCTTGGTTTCTTCATCTGTAAAACACGAATAACATCTGATTTGTTGTTTAAATGAGTTAGTGTTTGGTATGGAGGCCATGAAGAGCTCTGGACAGTGACATTTTGAATGGTTTCTCATGTCTTCTCAGTTACACCAGTGCTTTGACTTGGTTGCATGTAAGATTCACCTGGAGGACCCCATTCTAGGAAATCTGTATTTCTAACAAGTACTTAGGTGATGCTGACTCTGCAGCTCCCAGGCCCACACCTTGACTAAAGAGAGGGCCCTTGGCCTGCAGCCTTCCCATTCCCAGCCCCATCTCCACCCTATACACAGCCATCTCTTACAAACGTCCTCTGATCTTTACATAAAAATTACTTGAACTTCCTAGTAATTGTTTAGCACTTTTTCTGCACTCAAACTTCCAAGTAAGCGCTTAAATGAATGAGCTTATTCAAAGCTGGTTACAGCCTGTGAGATGGTGCCTCCATTCTACAGATGAGGAAGCTGAAACACAGAGAGCTTAAGGAATCTGTCCAAGGTGACGAAGGTAGTAAGCCTCAGAGATGGAAACTGACACCAGATTCCAGCCCTTGACTCCAGAGGCCAGAATCTTTAAAAAAAAATTATTTATTTATTTGACTGCTCTGGGTCTTAGTTGTGGCATGTGGGATCTAGTTCCTGACCAGGGCTTGAAACCTGGGCCCCCTGTATTGGGAGCAGGAGTCTCAGCCACTGGACTACCAAGGAAGTTCCAGAGGCCAAAATCTTAAACTTGCACTCACTGCCTTTCTGCCTTGTCATTTCCTCATCTTAAGATCCTCCAAAAAACAATGGTCTACAGGATTTAAACCCATCGCTTTGCATAGCTTACGTGACCCCAAAGTCTCCTTCTGGTAAGTGACCACTTACTACCTTGTTTCCTGACCTCTAGACATTATAAACTGGTTTATCAAGTACACTTTCCCTGCATGAAACATCTCTTGACTACCTCTATTCATTTTTTACAAAGTTCAGTTAAGATATTACCTCTTTTGAGAAGTCTTCCCAGCTCTTCCTCACCAACTGCGGATTAAAAGTCACTCTTCTCTGAAAGCTCCCCTAGCACTTAGCTCTCTTGGAGCTACTCCACACACACTTGCTTACTGTTGGACCCTTTACCAAACAGTGAGCACCCAGTTCAGGGCACTGCAGGCTCCTGTCAGTGCACCTAGAAGGCAGATAAAGACCACCTGTTCAGGAGTGACATAAACTCCCTCCAATGGCACTTTCAGGCCCTCTCCTCTTAATTCCTCAGTGGGTTCTTTCTCTGGGCTCCCTCAGGCCTGTGTGAAACCAGTCTTGATGACATTTCTTTAAAAGAGATTTAACTTAGCTTTATTGTTGAGAATTTCCCTCAAGAATAAAATATAAAATGTATTAATAGCAAATATCCATATACCTGCCACACAGCATTTTTTTAACTGAAATACTTACCAGTATTTAAACTTACAATATTGTCTCTGTTGTGATTTACAATATTGTGTTCATTTCAGGTGAACAACAAAGCGATTCAGTTATGTATTTTCAGATTATTTTCCATTATAGATTATTTCAAGGTACTGAATCTAGTTCCCCGTGCTATACAATAAATCCTGGTTGCTTCTCTATTTTATGTATAGTAGTTTGCATCTGTTAGTCCCACACTCCTAAATTATTCCTCCCTCACCCATTTCAATAACCATAAGTTGGTTTTCTATGTCTGTGAGGCTGTTCCTCTTCTGTAGACAGATTCATTTGTATTATTTTTTACATTGCACATACAAATGATACCATATTTGTCTCCATCTGACTTAACTTCACTTAATATGAAATTCTCTAGGTCTGCTCATGTTGCTCCAAGTGGCAATATTTCATTCTTTTTTATAGCTAACATTCCATCATGTATACGTGTGTGTGTGTGTGTGCATGCACGTGTGCACGTGTACGCCACATCTTCCTAACCAACTGTCTGTTGCTAGGACTTGGGTTGCTTCCATGTCTTGACTATTGTAAATAGTGCTGCTATGAACACTGGGGTGCATGCATCTTTTCAAATTCAAATTTGCCTCTTTTCTGGAGGCATATATCTAGGAGTGGGATTGCTGGATCATATCTATTTTAGATTTTTAGGGAAACTCCATACTGTTTTGGAATATTATGTACCCTAATGGGTATACCAATTTATATTCTTATCAACAGTGCGTGATGATTCCCTTTTCTTCAAATCCTTGCCAAAACTTGTTATCTGCTCTCTGTTTGATAATACCAAGTCTGACAGTGAATGAGGTGATAGCTCATTGTGGTTTCGATCTGCATTTCCCTGATAAGTGATATTGAGCATCCTTTCATGTGTCTGTTGGTCATCTATATGTCTTGTTTGAAGAGATGTCTGCTTAGGTCTTCTGCCCATTTTTTTTTGGGGGGGGGGGGCTGTTATACTGAGTTATACAAGCTGCTTGTATGTTTTGGATATTAACCCATTGTTGGTCTCATTGCAAATATTTTCTCCCAATCTGTGGGTTTCTTTTTGGTTTAGTCACTAAGTCGTGTCCAACTCTTGAGACTTCATGGACTATAGCCTGCAAGGCTCCTCAGATTCTCCAGGCAAGAATACTGGAGTGGGTTGCCATTCCCTTCTCCAGGGGATCTTCCTGACCCAGGAATCAAACCAGGGTCTCCTGCATTGTAGGCAGATTCTTTACTGACTGAGCTATGAGAGTTTCTTTTAGGGGTGATAAAAATATTCTAAAATTGAAAAGAGGTGATAATTGCACAACTCTGTGAATATACTACAAACCACTTAAATGGACACTTCAAAGGTACATATTTTATGGTCTTTGAATTATCAGTGAAGCTGTCTTAAAGATAAACAAAAAAATAAGCATGTATACTTCAAATTACTCTGGCATCTCCTGAGACCCTGAGTAATACTTGCTAGGAGGCAAAAGTCAGATATCACATTTGTTCCTTTAGAAAACTAAATGTAGGGACTTCCCTGGTGGTCCAGGGGCTAAGACTCCATGCTTCCAATGCAGGGGGCCCAGGTTCAATCCCTGGTCAGGGTACTAGATCCTGCATGCCACAGCTAAGACCTGGTGTAGCCACATAAATTAAATAAATAAAAAGAATTAAAAAAAAAAAAAGAAAAAACTAAATGTAATTGTCAACTAGAGGTTAAGCACCCCAGCTACAGGTCTGTGATGAGTTTGCTTTAATCAAATCACTCTTCCTGCAGCTGTTTACACTGACTATTTGGTTGATCCCCCTCAATCTGGACTGCACACATTGTGCAGAGGCTGTTTCTCTCTTCCCCCTTCCCAGTCTACTTTCTGTGTGTCTGGCAGCCCAGGGCCACATTTATCCAACTTAAGTCAAATGCAAGAAGAGATGCAGAGGACTGTAACATCAGGAATGGCATCTGTAATTGAAGCTTAGATAGCAAAATGCTCACTGGAAAGCAAAACGTAAGAATCAATGTAAGTGAAACTTTATATGGTATTAATATCTTAGGGAGCACAGTCAGGAAAGTGTTAGTGGTCGCTCAGTTGGGTCTGACTCTTTGTGACCCCATGGGCTGTAGCCTGCCAGGCTCTTCTGTCTATAAGATTCTTCAGGCAAGAATACTGGAGTGGGTTGCCATTCCCTTTTCCAGAGGATCTTCCCAACCCAGGGATTGAACCCCAGGTCTCCTGCATTGCAGGCTGATTCTTTACTGTCTGAGCCACTAGTCAGGAAAGCTCATTCCTAAATAACAGAAGGCTTTTGGAGGCCTCTTCACCTTCCGAATGTTCACTCCACAGAGGGACTAAGCAATTTATTTCTGAACACTGGTAAGAGGACAGCAAGAAAACCAGTCCTTGAGCCAAAGGTCAAGATTAAGCTCTTTTCTATCACTGTCTTTATATTAGTTTGTTTTTAAGTTTCTTTTTTTTTTAGACTTACCTCTAAGCAACTGAACATAGGTTTGAGGCTTTAAAGAGTAGAAAGGATGTTTGGGTTTGCTTAGTTCTGTGTTCGCTTTTCCTCAACTGTGATCCAGGGACTCTGATGGAACCCCATTTTCACTTGAAATTCTAAGTCCTTGTAAACAAATTCCTTTTGGTAGCAGTAACTTATTTTCATCATATTCATCTAATTTTGTCTCTGGTTGAAATAGACAAGGTAGGCTGCTGCAATCTAGAGAACCTAATTGTTAGAAGAGCTGATGAGCAATATCCTGTTGAACATGGCATTTCTAGGTATAAGACGTGCTGTGAGTGTAAAAAGCTCTAATTATAAAGCCCCAGGAGAGTCAACCACAGTAGCAGCTGCAGGTATTAGTGACACATGAATGTTTTGTACTCCTGCCACTTCTAATGTTTCAGGATGGTCTTTCTGGAATCACATTCAACTGACTGTTAGGATCAACAAATTCCACATTTTGACAGCACAGAAGATAATATCAATGGCCTAGCTCAAACTTACAGGGAAATGCAGGCCTAAAAACCAAACCTGCTTCCTCCACTACCTGCTTTCCTTATACACGTAATGATAACGTAAACTGGTTTAGAAGAACCTTATCATTTCTGAACAGCCATTTAGTAATTCAGACAGAGAATCAACTTCTAGTGAAACCCAAGATTTTATTTATGTAGGATGCTAATGAGTGTGTATGAGAAAATGGAAGAGTGGGTGTGCGACAACAGGGAAAGGAAGAGATTCCAGCATAATTACCTTCTTCTCTCTCCCACTCCTGAGCTTTAGTCCAAGAGCAGAGAAATTACCATGTGGAAATTTGTCTCTACTGTTAAATAGCAAGCTCTTTAAAAAGACATTTTCTTTCACTGCAAGCATGGGACATAGCACAGCGTCTGCGCAAAAAAATGTTAATGAAGGAAGGGAAGAAAGGGAAAGATAGGAAAAAGGAAGGAACCTTGATGTGTCTTGCCTAGTGAGTGGTGTTAGCCTTGATAGCCTCTCTCTGGCACATGATGAGGCTGTTTCTTGGGGAGAAAGGAAGAGAGAATGTCTAGAGTATAGGCTTTAAACAGTGGCATTCTTTTTTCTTTTTCATGATGAAAGAGGATATCAGCTCTTACTTGGACCCAACAACTGATAACTCTATGGAAATGTGAAGAAAGGAAAGAAAGGCAGGCCAAAATAGATTATATTAAACTAACTTTAGATACAAAGTTAGTTATTGGATCTAACTTTGCAGCAGTTAGATACAATAACAGAGGGTGTGGTCATTTCCCCTTGCTATATAAGAATTTATTACAAATTCAGCAGCTTAAAGCATCACACACCAATTACTGCACAATTTATTTGGGTACCCAGGAGTTTGAATACAGTTCTATGGGGTCCTCCATGCAGAGTCTCCCAAGGGTATAGCTAAGGTATCAACAGAACCGTGGTTCTCATCAAGACCTTGGTGTCCTCTCCAAGCTCATTCAGGCAGAATTCAATTCCTTGAAGTTGTAGGACTGAGGTTGTCATTGTATTGTTGGCTATTGGAAGGGTGGAGGTGGGGGCCCTCTTAACTCCTAGAGCTCACTCTTAGTTCCAAGTCAATGCGCCTCTTCAAAATGGTAGCTTGAAAGCCAGCAGGAACAGTAGTCTTATGTAACATAATATCATCCTGGTATGACTTAGCCCATCACCTTGGATTAAGATTTTCAGCATCATATATCAGTCAGTCAGTCAGTTCAGTCGCTCAGTCGTGTCCGACTCTTTGCGACCCCATGAATCGCAGCACGCCAGGCCTCCATGTTCATCACCATCTCTCGGAGTTCACTCAGACTCACATCCATCAAGTCAGTGATGCCATCCAGCCATCTCATCCTCGTCCCCTTCTCCTGCCCCCAATCCCTCCCAGCATCAGAGTCTTTTCCAATGAGTCAACTCTTCGCATCAGGTGGCCAAAGTACTGGAGTTTCAGCTTTAGCATCATTCCTTCCAAAGAAATCCCAGGGTTGATCTCCTTCAGAATGGACTGGTTGGATCTCCTTGCAGTCCAAGGGACTCTCAAGAGCATCATATATAGTATTATCTAAAGTTGATAATCAACCAAATCTATCAAATAACCTTATCTTATACTCCAGTGTTTCCTAAAGTGGTTTCCATGGAGTACCAGTTTAGCTTTATGTAAACAGAGGTCATTCACTTAAAAAGGTTCATGTCTTAGTAAGTTTGGGTAAATCAAATTACCACAGTTAAAACAGTCTTTATAAAGCCTTTAATGTACTGTACAACAGTGGATCCAAGTAGAAACATGGTTATGCAAGATACGTCAAATGTTTTTCCTAGAACACCTGGGTCCCAAGGAATATACACTGAAAATGTGCACAGCTTCCTATAGTAATAAGATTCAATAAATTTTCTTGACCATTAAGTTATACTTTAAAAGAAATATTATTCTTGGATATAAATTTTTATCAGTTTTATAGTAATGGGCAGTGTGTAATAAATATTTACACTACAAGAAAAATATTCACACTCCTATAATTGTACAAACTTCCTTTTTAAAAGGATATTCAAATTCATTAAAATGCTAATTAAATCTAATCCTAAACTAATTATTCTTTGTCATCAACTGCAGCTTGACTTTTATATGATATCCAAACAATAAAAAGACCCAAAGCAATAATATTGGACTTTCATTTATAAAAGTAGCCATGTTATCTTTCCTGTTAATAGAAAAATGAAAGAAGCTATGAAAAGTCACTTGATAGTATTACTTTTGAAGAAGCAAAATACATTTGAAGATTTCTACTTGAAAATTCTTGCTTAGAATCAATTTACTTGTAAAATGAGAGGAGTGCTTTTTAAAAATTGACTGTCATGGTCTTTTACTTGTAAATGCAAATCCTATATTTGTGATTTCCTATGGATATTCTTCTCTAAGGATGGTCCTTCCTGCTGCAGAGAATGGGTGAGCCAGCACTTAGTCTATGAGGAAACAAACACATTCACAGACAGTTTACAGGCAAACTTAATCTGGTTTATAATCTGTTCCATTTCTTTTAAGACTGATAGATGGGGGGTGGTCCTAAGATGGCGGAGGAATAGGACGGGGAGACCACTTTCTCCTCCACAAATTCATCAAAAGAACATTTAAAAGCTAAATAAATTCCACAAAACAACTTCTGAATGCCAGCAGAGGACATCAGACAATCAGAAAAGCAGCTCAGTGTCTTCGAAAACAGGTAGAAAAAATATAAAAGACAAAAAAAGAGACAAAAGAGGTAGGGAGGGAGCTCCGTCCTGGGAAGGGAGTCTTAAAAAGAGAGAAGTTTTCAAAAACCAGGAAACACTCTCACTGCCAAGTCTGTGGCGAGCCTTGGAAGCACAAAGGGCAACATAACAGGGAGGAAAAATAAATAAATAATTAAAACCCACAGATTACGAGCCCAGTGGTAACTCCCCCAGCAGAGAAGCAGCGCAGATGCCTGCATCTGCCACTAGCAAGTGGGGGCTGGGCAGGGAGGTGCAGGCTGCCGTGCTTTTTAAGGATCGGGTCGAATGCCCCCAGGGTAATCAGAGTGAACTAACTTGGGCTAGCAAACCAGACTGTGGGATAGCTACCACGTGACTAGCTCTAACATAAGACACTGCCAGGACTGCACACAGAACAAAGGACGGAACAGACATAGTTGGCTGCAGACCATCCCTCTCCAGTGACAGGCAGCCAGAGCCGGAAGGGCCTGAAGCGGGCAATCACAGCCCCAGAGAGACATTATCTACCAAACTGCAAGCAGGCTTCTTAGATAACTAAGACTTCTTGGGATTCTGGACAGTCATCATCCGCCTGAGAAGGTGCGCCAGTTGTACACCCAGAAAATTGAGCAGCAGAGACGGGAGAGGCGGTAAGTCACAGCGACTGCGCTAGCCAAACACCTGAGCTACTTGGACCTGGGAAGGGCACAAAACGCAGGCCCAACCGAGTCTGCGCCTCTGAGGACTACCTGAGTGCCTGAACCTGAGCAGCTTAGACCTGGGAGGTACATCCAGCCAAGGGCCAGCCTCGGATGGTTCCCGGAGGAGCAACCTAGAGCCTGAGCTGTGTGCGCTGTGAGCAGGGGCAGCCCAGTGTGGCTGAGACACTGCAAGCACACACACCATTGTTATTTGTTTGCAGCGTCCCTCCCTCCACACAGCGCGACTGAACAAGTGAGCCTAAAAAAAGTGTCCACCACCGCCCCCTTTGTGTCAGGGTGGTAATCAGACACTGAAGAGACCAGCAAACAGAAGCTAAAACAGAGGGAACCGCCTTGGAAGTGACAGGTGCATAGATTAAAACCCTGTAGTTAGTACGGACTACATAGGAAGGGGCCTATATATCTTGAGAAATATAAGCCGGACCAAGGAACTATCCAAAAATGAATTGACCCCACACTGCCCACAACAACACCAGAGAAAGTCCTAGATATATCTTTACTATTTTCACAATCACTTTTTTTCTTTTTTTTAAACTTTTTTTAATTTTTAAGTCCTCTATACTCCTTTAATTTTCATTTTTATAACCTATTACTTCTCAAAAAAAGACCCTATTTTTAAAACAAACTTCATATATATATATTTTTTTAATAATTTTTGTGACTTTTTTTTTCTTCTCCTTCTTTTCTTTAATATTGTATTTTTGAAAATCCAACCTCTACTCTAGATTTTTAATCTTTGCTTTTTGGTATTTGTTATCAATTTTGTACCTTTAAAAACCCAATCTTTAGTACCCATTTTTACTTGGGAGCGAGATTACTGGCTTGACTACTCCTCCTTTGGACTCTCCTTTTTCTCCACCAGGTTGCCTCTGTCTCCTCCCTCCCACTTCTCTTCTCTACCCAACTCTGTGAATCTCTGTGTGTTCCAGAGAACACTAAGGGAACTGATTACTGGCTGGACCTGTCTCTTTCCTTTTCATTCCCCCCTTTTATCCTCCTGGCCACCTCTGTCTCCTTCCTTCCTTTTCTCTTCTCTGTATAACTCCGTGAACATCTCTGAGTGGTCCAGACTGTGGAGCACACATAAGGAAGTGATTACTGGCTAGCTCGCTCTCTCTTCTTTTGATTCCATCTCATCTCATTCGGGTCACCTCTAACTCCCTCCTCCCTCTTCTCTTCTCCATGTAACTCTGTGAACCTCTCTGGGTGTCCCTCACTGTGGAGAAACTTTTCATCTTTAACCTAGATGTTTTATCAATGGTGCTGTACAGAAGAAGAAGTCTTGAGACTACTGTAAAAATAAGACTGAAAACCAGAAGCAGGAGGCTTAAGTCCAAATCCTGAGAACACCAGAGAACTCCTGACTCCAGGGAACATTAATCGATAGGATCTCATCAAATGCCTCCATACCTATACTGAAACCAAGCACCACCCAAGGGCCAACAAGTTCCAGAGCAAGACATACCATGCAAATTCTCCAGCAACACAGGAACACAGCCCTGAGCTTAAATATACAGGCTGCCCAAAGTTACTCCAAAACCACTGACATCTTATAACTCATTACTGGACACTTCATTGCACTCCAGAGAGAAGAAATTCAGCTCCACCCACCAGAACTCTGACACAAGCTTCCCTAACCAAGAAACCTTGACAAGCCACTGATACAACCCCACCCACAGTGAGGAAACTCCACAATAAAGAGAACTCCACAAACTGCCAGAATACAGAAAGGCCACCCCAAATACAGCAATATAAACAAGATGAAGAGACAGAGGAATACCCAGCAGGTAAAGGAACAGGAGAAATGCCCACCAAACCAAACAAAACAGGAAGAGATAGGGAATCTACCTGATAAAGAATTCTGAATAATGACAGTAAAAATGATCCAACATCTTGAAATAAAAATGGAATCACAGACAAATAGCCTGGAGACAAGGATTGAGAAGATGCAAGAAAGGTTTAACAAGGACCTAGAAGAAATAAAAAAGAGTCAATATATAATGAATAATGCAATAAATGAGATCAAAAACATTCTGGAGGCAACAAATAGTAGAATAACAGAGGCAGAAGATAGGATTAATGAAGTAGAAGATAGAATGGTAGAAATGAATCAGAGAGGAAAAAAGAAAAATGAATGAAAAGAAATGAGGACAATCTCAGAGACCTCCAGGACAATCTTAAACGCTCCAACATTCGAATTATAGGAGTCCCAGAAGAAGATGACAAAATGAAAGACCATGAGAAAATACTTGAGGAGATAATAGTTGAAAACTTTCCTAAAATGGGGGAGGAAATAATCAACCAACTACAAGAAACCCAGAGAGTCCCAACAGGATAAACCCAAGTCTAAACACCCCAAGACACATATTAATCAAATTAACAAAGATCAAACGCAAAGAACAAATATTAAAAGCAGCAAGGGAAAAACAACAAATAACACACAAGGGGATTCCCATAAGGATAACAGCTGATCTTTCAATAGAAACTCTTCAGGCCAGGAGGGAATGGCAAGACATACTTAAAGTGATGAAAGAAAATAACCTACAGCCCAGATTACTGTACCCAGCAAGGATCTCATTCAAATATGAAGGAGAAATCAAAAGCTTTACAGACAAGCAAAATCTGAGAGAATTCAGCACCACCAAACCAGCTCTCCAACAAATGCTTAAGGATATTCTCTAGACAGGAAACACAAAAAGGGTGTATAAATCCAGACCCAAAACAATAAAGTAAATGGTAATGGGATCATACTTATCAATAATTACCTTAAACGTAAATGGGTTGAATGCCCCAACCAAAAGACAAAGACTGGCTGAATGGATACAAAAACAAGACCCCTATATATGTTGTCTACAAGAGATCCACCTCAAAACAAGGGACACATACAGACTGAAAGTGAAGGGCTGGAAAAAGATATTCCATGCAAATAGAGACCAAAATAAAGCAGGAGTAGCAATACTCATATCAGATAAAATAGACTTTAAATCAAAGGCTACGAAAAGAGACAAAAAAGGACACTACATAATGATCAAAGGATCAATCCAAGAAGAAGATATAACAATTATAAATACATATGCACCCAACATAGGAGCACCGCAATATGTAAGACAAATGCTAACAAGTATGAAAGGGGAAATTAACAATAACACAATAATAGTGGGAGACTTTAATACCCCACTCACACCAATGGATAGATCAACTAAACAGAAAATTAACAAAGAAACACAAACTTTAAATGATACAATAGACCAGTTAGACCTAATTGATATCTGTAGGACATTTCACCCTAAAACAATGAATTTTATCTTTTTCTCAAGTGCTCACGGAACCTTCTCCAGGATAGATCACATCCTGGGCCATAAATCTAGCCTTGGTAAATTCAAAAAAATTGAAATCATTCCAAGCATCTTTTCTGACCATAACGCAGTAAGATTAGATCTCAATTATAGGAGAAAAACTTAAAAATTCCAACATATGGAGGCTGAACAACATGCTTCTGAATAACCAACAAATCACAGAAGAAATCAAAAAAGAAATCAAAATATGCATAGAAGTGAATGAAAATGAAAACACAACAACCCAAAACCTGTGGGACACTGTAAAAGCAGTGCTAAGGGGAAAGTTCATAGCAATACAGGCATACCTCAAGAAGCAAGAAAAAAGTCAAATAAATAACCTAACCCTACACCTAAAGCAACTAGAAAAGGAAGAAATGGAGAACCCCAGGGTTAGTAGAAGGAAAGAAATCTTAAAAATTAAGGCAGAAATAAATGCAAAAGAAACAAAAGAGACCATGGCAAAAATCAACAAAGCCAAAAGCTGGTTCTTTGAAAGGATAAATAAAATTGACAAACCATTCGCCAGACTCATCAAGAAACAAAGGGAGAAAAATCAAATCAATAAAATTAGAAATGAAAATGGAGAGATCACAACAGACAACACAGAAATACAAAGGATCATAGGAGACTACTATCAGCAATTATATGCCAATAAAATGGACAACGTGGAAGAAATGGACAAATTCTTAGAAAAGTACAACTTTCCAAAACTGAACCAGGAAGAAATAGAAAATCTTAACAGACCCATCACAAGCACGGAAATTGAAACTGTAATCAGAAATCTTCCAGCAAACAAAAGCCCAGGTCCAGACGGCTTCACAGCTGAATTCTACCAAAAATTTCGAGAAGAGCTAACACCTATCCTACTGAGACTCTTCCAGAAAATTGCAGAGGAAGGTAAACTTCCAAACTCATTCTATGAGGCCACCATCACCCTAATACCAAAACCTGACAAAGATGTCACCAAAAAAGAAAACTACAGGCCAATATCACTGATGAACATAGATGCAAAAATCCTTAACAAAATTCTAGCAATCAGAATCCAACAACACATTAAAAAGATCATACACCATGACCAAGTGGGCTTTATCCCAGGGATGCAAGGATTCTTCAATATCCGCAAATCAATCAATGTAATTCACCACATTAACAAATTGAAAAATAAAAGCCATATGATTATCTCAATAGATGCAGAGAAGGCCTTTGACAAAATTCAACATCCATTTATGATAAAAACTCTCCAGAAAGTAGGAATAGAAGGAACATACCTCAACATAATAAAAGCTATATATGACAAACCCACAGCAAACATTATCCTCAATGGTGAAAAACTGAAAGCATTTCCCCTAAAGTCAGGAACAAGACAAGGGTGCCCACTTTCACCGCTACTATTCAACATAGTTCTGGAAGTTTTGGCCACAGCAATCAGGGCAGAAAAAGAAATAAAAGGAATCCAAATTGGAAAAGAAGAAGTAAAACTCTCACTGTTTGCAGATGACATGATCCTCTACATAGAAAATCCTAAAGACTCCACCAGAAAATTATTAGAGCTAATCAATGAATATAGTAAAGTTGCAGGATATAAAATCAACACACAGAAATCCCTGGCATTCCTATACACTAATAATGAGAAAGTAGAAAAAGAAATTAAGGAAACAATTCCATTCACCATTGCAACGAAAAGAATAAAATACTTAGGTATATATCTACCTAAAGAAACTAAAGACCTATATATGGAAAACTATAAAACACTGATGAAAGAAATCAAAGAGGACACTAATAGATGGAAAAATATACCATGCTCATGGATTGGAAGAATCAATATAGTGAAAATGAGTATACTACCCAAAGCAATCTACAGATTCAATGCAATCCCTATCAAGCTACCAGCGGTATTTTTCACAGAACTAGAACAAATAATTTCAAGATTTGTATGGAAATACAAAAAACCTCGAATAGCCAAAGCAATCTTGAGAAAGAAGAATGGAACTGGAGGAATCAACTTGCCGGACTTCAGGCTCTACTACAAAGCCACAGTCATCAAGACAGTATGGTACTGGCACAAAGACAGAAATATAGATCAATGGAACAAAATAGAAAGCCCAGAGATAAATCCACACACATATGGACACCTTATCTTCGACAAAGGAGGCAAGAATATACAATGGAGTAAAGACAATCTCTTTAACAAGTGGTGCTGGGAAAACTGGTCAACCACTTGTAGAAGAATGAAACTAGATCACTCTCTAACACCACACACAAAAATAAACTCAAAATGGATTAAAGATCTAAACGTAAGACCAGAAACTATAAAACTACTAGAGGAGAACATAGGCAAAACACTTTCCGACATAAATCAAAGCAGGATCCTCTATGATCCACCTCCCAGAATACAGGAAATAAAAGCAAAAATAAACAAATGGGATCTAATTAAAATTAAAAGCTTCTGCACAACAAAGGAAACTATAAGCAAGGTAAAAAGACAGCCTTCTGAATGGGAGAAAACAATAGCAAATGAAGCAACTGACAAACAACTAATCTCAAAAATATACAAGCAACTTATGCAGCTCAACTCCAGAAAAATAAATGACCCAATCAAAAAATGGGCCAAAGAACTAAACAGACATTTCTCCAAAGAAGACATACACATGGCTAACAAACACATGAAAAGATGCTCAACATCACTCATTATCAGAGAAATGCAAATCAAAACCACAATGAGGTATCATTTCACACCAGTCCAGAATGGCTGTGATCCAAAAGTCTACAAGCAATAAATGCTGGAGTGGGTGTGGAGAAAAGGGAACCCTCTTACACTGTTGGTGGGAATGCAAACTAGTACAGCCACTATGGAGAACAGTGTGGAGATTCCTTAAGAAACTGGAAATAGAACTGCCTTATGACCCAGCAATCCTGCTGCTGGGCATTCACACCAAGGAAACCAGAATTGAAAGAGACACGTGTACCCCAATGTTCATTGCAGCACTGGTTATAATAGCCAGCTAGGACATGGAAGCAACCTAGATGTCCATCAGCAGATAAATGGATAAGAAAGCTGTGGTACATATACACAATGGAGTATTACTCATCCATTAAAAATAATACATTTGAATCAGTTCTAATGAGGTGGATGAAACTGGAGCCGATTATACAGAGTAAAGTAAGCCAGAAAGAAAAACACCAATATAGTATACTAATGCATATATATGGAATTTAGAAAGATGGTAATGATAACCCTGTATGTGAGACAGCAAAAGAGACACAGATGTATAGAACAGTCTTTTGGACTCTGCGGGAGAGGGAGAGGATGGGATGAGTTGGGAGAATGGCATTGAAACATGTATAATATCATATAAGAAACAAATTGCCAGTCTGGGTTCAATGCAGGATATAGGATGCTTGGGGCTGGTGCACTGGGATGACCCAGAGAGATGGTATGGGGAAGGAGGTGGGAGGGGGGTTCAGGATTGGGAGTACATGTACACTCGAGGCGGATTCATGTTGATGTATGGCAAAACCAATACAATATTGTAAAGTAAAAAAAATAAAATAAAATCTGAAAAATATAATTCAATGATTTTAAAAATTATATTTCAATAAATTTTTAAATGTTTTTTCACACAAAAAAGAAACTCCCTGAAATACAAAAAAAAAAAGAAGACGACGCCTGATAGCTGTTAGATGAATAATGTCAGGATATGTGTCCTATTTGCTCTTATAAAGTTGGGCTGGCACCTTTGCACCAAGGACAAAATGGGATATAGCAGAGGATTTAAATGAGTTAATTATTCTCTCTCTTTGACCACTGAAATGTTTTCAACTTCCCATGACAATTCTAAGCTTAGTAAAACTGTAATACAGTAGGTATAATGGACATTTACTTTGGAGGCTAGCATTTACATACAAAGGTAGAACCCAACGAACTTTCAATAAAACACCCAAATGTAGGCAGATCATTAAGCTATGTGTTAGAATCTTGAGGGTCTTTGGAGAATAATAAAATTGGTGAAGAAATGAAAATGCTATTGAAGAGCTAGTCAACATAATAAGCTGGGTCAAGATGCTCAGACTCCATGACTGGGCTTAAAAAAAAAATTATAACCATACTCTATATCTAATCTCCCTCAAACTCCTTAGAGTTCTGACAATTTGCTGTTTATTGTATTCTGCAGCAGTGACATTCCTCTTTCTCTTTAATTTTCACCATGGCATTGACTCAAATGTTCTTTCACTTGGGATCATTTGGGAAGAGTTTTACCATGTTCCCTGAGCTAGCTGGAGACACACTCAGCTCTCTCTTTCTAAAGTGTCACATGCAAAAATGAAAGCTATGAATCATCTCTACTCATAGTTCCACTTTAAAAATAATGACATATTCCATAAATCTATACCTTTTCAGCTAGAAATACCAGCTGAAATATTTTAAACTAGTTCTTAATGATATGACAAGACGGGTATAAAAAGAAAAAAGTGAACTGCGTTTGGTTCAGACAACATTCCAAACATCATCATCTAGAAAACTGAGAAACAGACTCTTCTCTTGCAGGTGAGTACTTAATCCATTGACATGCGCTGTCCTTAAAGATTCATTTACTGCTTAACCCTTTAGAAAGTTTCCAACTTATGGGCCTATCATTCTAATCAGTGAAAGAATGTTTCCAACTTATGGGCATATCATTCTAATCAGTCAAAGTGTTAGTCGCTCAGTCGTATCTCTTTTGCAACCTCACGGACTGTAGCCCACCAGGCTCCTCTGTCCATGGAATGCTCCACGCAAGAATACTGGAGTGGGTTTCCATTTCCTCCTCCCAGGGGATCTTTCTGATCCAGGGATTGAACCCGGGTCTCCTGCATTTGCAGGTGGATTCTTTACTATCTGAGCCATCGTGAACCCATCCTAATCAGGGCCTCCTCTACATAAAACTGACAGTGAAACTGCTCTCAACAAGTTCCCTGTTCCCTAACTCGTGTCCTGTCGCTGAGTTCTTCATGCTCAACCCCATCTCTCTCTTCTACCAAAACCTATTTGTACTATGCCTTACTTCTCCAACAGAGACGTAATGAAATAAGCTTCCTGCAAGAAGCAGTTCCTGGTGTGTTTCCTAAGCCCTATTTGGAACTGCCCACTAGACAACACAACCTGGATGCCCTGCAAGCACCTGAAACCCAAATGAACATCTCTCCCTGCATCCCCCTCCAGCAACCTGTTCCTGCTTCTGTGTTCTGGATCTTGGCTAAGCCATCATCAACCACTCATCTGCCTCACTTAGAAATCTGAGAGCCAGTTGATGATGTCATAGTAGAATTATTTGTTTGCATAAAAGTTTCAGCCATAAGACTGTTTCTTTTTTTCTTGTGATAAAATATACATATTTATCATTCTTTTTATTGAAGTATAGATGATTTACAACATTGTGTTAATTTCAGGTGTGCAACAAAGTGATTTGGTTACATATAAGTCTTTCAATTCTTTTGCATTATAGTTTATTACAAGGTATTGAATATAGTTCCTTATGCTATATTGTAAATCTCTGCTATTTATTATATATGTATTAGTGTGCATCTGTTAATCTCATACTCCCAATTTATCCCTCTTCCCCATTTCCCCTTTGATAACCTAAGTTTGCGCTCTATGTTTGTGTCTGTTTGGGGTTTTTGTAAATAAGTTCATTGCTATTATTTATTTTCTACATATAAATGATATCATGTAAGTTTGCCATTTTCTGTCTAACTTCACTAAATACTACAATCTCTAGGTCCATCCCTGTTGCTGCCATTGTGTGCGTGTGTGTGTGTATATACACCACTTCTTTATCCATTTGTCTGTCAATGGACACTTAGGTTGCTTCCATGTCTTGGCTATTGTAAACAGTGCTGCCAAGAATACTGGGGTGCATGTATCTTTTTGAATTAGAGCTTTCTGGAAAAAAACAAAAAGACTGTTAGTTCTTTAGAGAAATATGATGAGTCTCTCCCAGAATACAACACCAAACTATACTGCCTAAGTGAATATGTGTTTGATGCCGATAGAGATCATAGTCAAATGCAGTTAACTACCATATATGTGTGTGTGTGTGTATATATATATAGTTGTTATTTAGTTGCTCAGTTGTGTCTGATCGATTCTTTTGCAACCCCATGGACTGTAGCCCACCAGGCTCCTCTGTCCATGAGATTTTCCAGGCAAGAATACTGGAGTGGGTTGCTATTTCCTTCTCCAGGGGATCTTCCCAACCCAGGGATCGAACCCAGATCTCCTGCAATGCTGGCAGATTCTTTACCACTGAGCCACTAGGGAAGTCCTTGGTCAGTTTTTTAAGTTAGCAGCTAGACTGCCCTCAAAGGAATTACAGCACTGGTAAAGTTTTCATACCTGGGTACCCACTTTGCATGAAACCTTGATAAATGAGGATAAATGGCTAATTCCAAAGCACCTCAGGAGGCCAGATGTCATAGGTGGTACAGCCACATCTCCTGTTGACCTGGCCAACCACGAAGTTAAAGGTAGGACAATCCTTTCCATAGGATTCAGTCAAGACTGGAAATTCTGGGCATTCCTCTTTCCAGTTGGGGATATACTTTTCACAAGGGCATGCAATAAAAGGCAAACACTGGATTCAGATTGAATGAGGGTAACTCACAATACCCATCTGTTCTAATCAATAAAAAAGGTACTCCAATTCTATCAAGGGCAGTATTTGGCTTGGAGGCTGCCTGCATACATACTGATCAGGTTTTAATTAGCCACTCGAAACAGCAGCTAGCTTGGTAAACTGATTTTTGCTGAAGAAATAAAGCAAACCAATCAGAAGACCACTGAATCAGCTGGACAAAAAAAAGCAGAACTAAAATATTTACTCTGACATAAAACAGGAGGGCCCAGACTGGGCTCAGCTGCATGACACAAGAAAGCCTTTGTCTGGAGACAGGTCCCAGGTGGTAGGTGTTGGAGCTAAGTCGGGGGATTTAATTAGGGAATGCAGCTGAAGGATATAAATAATGACTAGTTTAGAGATGCCGCTCACATCTCCTGATCAGTTGGCGCCAGCATTAATAGAACACATCTGCTAGAAAATCCCCTTTAGGGTTTCAGATCACATTAGACAAATTACTTTTACTATAACTGCATTATCTCCAGGTCCTGGCACAGAGGTTTTTATGAAGAACTTGCACATATCAGTGGCACAACTATATTTCAGTCCACCGCTCACTTCACTGAGGTACCCTGTAAATACCTAGTGTTCCAGTGAGTTTGGAAGTGATAAAAGAATCACCAGCGTCATCTCAAAAATGAGACTGGGTCTGCAGTGAGATTCTGGGCTCAAACTGCTCATACCTGGAAAGCAAACTCAATATAGTGCATGATTATGTTATAATGCTTTTAGTGTGTGTATGTGTATGGGGGAGGTTCTGCATCCAGTAACAATTTTCCCCCATTCACTCCCCCTTTGCTCCTCTACCAGCACACCCCTAGACTTATTGCTCCTTAATTTATAACCGTGACTCTCCCCAGGGACCAGCTGTCTCCTATGACAACTCCTTAAATATGGAAATAGAGTTGCCAGCACACAGCACAGGGGAAACTGAGGCACACTTCTTTTGCTCCAAGCCTGGTAGAATTCAACTGCTTGGAGGTGGTACACTATAACTCTCCCAGACATCCCCAGCCAGAAGATGAAGGCAAACAGAGATAGCTGAAGAGTTAGTGCTTATCCTACTTTCTACTACTATTAAAAATCTTAACTTGGAAAAAGAAAGTGATAGTGTTTGGCTTTATGAACCAATGGCATCAGTTTCCTAAATCTGGAGCACAAAAACAACATGGATATTTAATATTTGGAGGTTGATGTCAGAAACAATTCTGTTCAATGACACACCAAATTTGAATATCTTCTGTAGTAGAATTTCAGCGAGAGATAAATCCTGGCAAGCATCGCTTTCTGTGCTGAACTCAAAGTGTGTAGCAAGCCAACAGGTTTGCTTTTCAAGTATAAAGGATTCAGTTGGACATATAGCTTGCAGCTGGTTTTGAGCTTTGCTTTTGTGACTTTTCAGTTAAAAAAAAAAAAAAAAAAACCTTTGGGAAAGAATAGAAAAGGACAGCCTATAAATAGTCTTTTTATCTGACCACCTTTTCTGACTCAGACTAATTTGTGGTCAGAGGCAAAGGAGGGAGGTGGAAGGAATAAAATCAATAGGTTCTTACACTGCATTTTAAGAGGCTGCAGAAATGTGGTATTGACTTCAGAGAGTGGGAGATGAATGACAGGAGGGGTTAGGTAACAAATCTGGTCAACCAGATTTCAAAACATTATTTTCATTAAGATAATGTAGAAGGTCGATTTGCATCCAATTAAGAAAAAAGAACAAACACTGCATCTTTAAATAGTATGGGTACTATGTGGTCAAATTTTTTTTTTTTTTAAATTTCTGAGTAAATTTAACTTTCTCTATATAAGCCTGAAAGTGAAAGTGAAGTCGCTCAGTCATGTCCGACTCTTTGTGACCCCATGGACGGTAGCCTACCAGGCTCCGCGATCCATGGGATTTTCCAGGCAAGACTACTGAAGTGGGCTGCCATTTCCTTCTCCTACTGCTGCTGCTGCTGCTGCTAAGTCGCTTTAGTCATGTCCAACTCTGTGCGACCCCATAGACAGCAGCCCACCAGGCTCCCCCGTCCCTGAGATTCTCCAGGCAAGAACACTGGAGTGGGTTGCCGTTTCCTTCTGCAATGCATGAAGGTGAAAAGAAAAAGTGAAGTCACTCAGTCGAGTCTGACTTAGCGACCCCATGGACTGTAGCCTACTAGGCTCCTCCGTCTATGGGATTTTCCAGGCAAGAGTACTGGAGTGGGATGCCATTGCCTTCTCCGGACTCCTACTCCTACATTATAGTAAATGTTTCATTCTAAAAAGGGGAAGTTGGAACCACCTTTGGGGACAACAGTGTGGGCAAACTAGTCAGCACACTGCGGCTTACCATTCATCACGACCACCCAGGCACTGGCAACTCACAACACACTATAGAAATTCCTATTAGGAGTCACTTGCAAAGGGATGTTTTCTGAGACATCCTCCTCCTTCACTGGCAGCTCCTCAAGCCTTGCAGTGTCTTCCTTATTTCCCTGTGTTGAAATGGGCAGCCTAGGGCTCAAGTCCACAGAACTCTTCCTCAGTTACACTTATGCCCTAGCTGATCACATCCAGTTTAATGGCCTTAAAATCCATCTCTCTGCAGGTGATTTCCAAACTTTTGTTTCCAGCCCTGATCTTTCTACTGAACTTCAGACTCATATTCAATCACCTACTTAATCCAATTTAGCGTCTCAGACTTAACACCTCCCAGACTAACATCCTGAGTATATTATTCCAGGAATGTGTTGCTCTTATATTCCCTGCCTCAGTACACAGTGACTCAGTACACAGCAGCTTGGGCCAAGACACCTGGAGTCATCCTAGACTCTTCTCTCTCACTGCACATCCAATCCATTAGAATCCCCACTGGCTCTACCTTCATATCCAGGCCTCACACCTCTGTTGCTACCATTTGGTCTCAGTCACCTTTGTTTTCCTCCTGACTTGATTCTCTGCTTCCCTCTTCTCCCTCCTACAGTCCATTATCTGCTGCCAGAGAGACCATGTCGCTCAGCATTCGCTCCCATCTGATGGTAGTGAAAACAGGGTCTATATAATGGCCCACAAGTGCCCTGCCCCCAGCTACTTCTCTGATCTCATCTCGGATTCCACTCCTCTCCCCCTTGCTCTCTCTCCTCAAGCTACCGGACTCCCTGACCTTCTCCCTCAAAATCAAGCTGCTCTTCCCTCTGGGCTTTCACCCTAGGTGGTCCCTCTACATGGAAGAGTCTTCCCCCAGATAGCCACTGTTCATCTTCCTCCGTTTTCAAATATCCCTGCTCATGTCTTCTACATGACATGGTTGGTTTCCTTGGTTACATTATATATAATAGCATACCTCTTTTGCCCTGGCATTCCTCCCTTCTCACCCCCAACAATCTTTTCTCTAGAGCCCTTAACACCATCTGGCATACTATGTATTTACTTGTTTATTATCTGTCTCCCCCTATTAGACTATAAGTCTGCAGGTGTAAGGATTTTGTTCTTTCACAGTTAAATCCCTGTCTAAACAAATAGCACATAGCATACACTCAATAAATATTACATGACAGAATGACTGGGATGGTAAGAGGAGTAATTAAAAATGGCACATTTTCCTAATGGTAAAAGGGAAGGAGTCGCACTGGCAAGGGTAGGATTTCAGAAGGTATTATATGGCATAAAATCTTCAAGCACCAGAGTGAAGAAAAAAAAAATGGGATTTTAAGGAAAATCAATTATTAAATTTTTTTTTCCACTTCACCTTCAGCATTCTTCAACATTTAGATTAAAAACAACTTTTTTAATTAAAAAAAAAAAACATACAAAATTCTCTCTCTGTTTCTTCATCATTTTTCAAATTGAAGTATAGTTGATTTACAATATTGTGTTAGTTTCAGGTATACACCAAAGTGTTTTAGTTAAATATACAGGCATATTTTCAGATTATTTTCCACTAGAGGTTATTACGGAGAAGGAAATGGCAACCCGCTCCAGTGTTCTTGCCTGGAGATTCCCAGGGACGGGGGAGCCTGGTGGGCTGCCATCTATGGAGTCACACAGAGTCGGACACGACTGAAGCAACTTAGCAGCAGCAGCAGCAAGGCTGTTGAAGATCCCTTTTTTAATCATCATGCTATACAACCCTCTCAACTACCACACTCTTTCCATAAAACTTTCCCACATTGAGTTTCAGATGGATCTCTCTAGAAAACCTGTTTTCTTCACTTTTTAAAATCTTAGCTCATAAGTTAGTTGTATACACTTCATGCTACTTTAAAAAGTAGCAGCTTTCATATCTAATTCTCCTTATATCCTCAAACTAGTATTATGCAGAATGCTCACTAAATATTTATTGAGTGAATAAATACATAAGTTAGAAAAATGCTTAAAATGTAAATACCTTAGGAGGGCTCATATAGAATTCACATAAAGTTATGAATAGGTGATAAAAGGTCCCTTCCATTACTAAGTAGGAGAGAGAAGAAAGCTTGAGGGCACTGATAGCTACTGATGTTTAGACAGAAGGAAAAAAGGCCTGGAGGCATCTTAAATTACATTCAAGATTTATATATATACACATACACACATATATATATGTATTATTTTATGACTGGGCCTTGATATATAAATATTGGGTTGGCCAAAAAGTTCGTTTGGGTTTTTCAGTTTTATATATTTTCCTATCATTGGGAAAAGCTGGGTTTGTTCGCTTTTAAACTATAGGGCTTTAGTTCCTAGGGTGTTTCTTCAATCTAGTCTATAGGGTCCTCAGAGAATTGCCTGAACAGCAATTGGCTTGTGATTCATAGAAGAATAACAAGTGAAAGGAAGAAACAATTACTGTTATAGACAATCAGAAATTATAATTATTTATAGATGGTCTTAAATCTTAATAGTTTGAAGTAGACTCAAGCCATATTCTTGAAATTAAATTCCTAGTAAGAGTTTATAATATACTTAGATTTTAGGAAGTAAAATTAATTCTTCAGTGAGTTGGTATCTTTTTCTCAACTGAGGTATAGTTGACGTATGACACTATATTAATTTCAGGTGTATAATGCAATGATTTAACATTTATACATATTGCAAAATGATCACCACAGTTTAAGTTTAGCTAACATTTGTTGCCACCCAGATTTTTTTTCTTCTGAATATTTTAAGATTTTTTTTCTCTTAGCAACTTCCAAGTATGCAATACAGTACTGACTAAATATTAACTACAGTTGTTATGCTGCACGTAACTCTCCCTCTACAATCACCAATCTGTTTTGTTTATATGAGCTTGTGGGTTTCATTTTTGATTCCTCATATAAGTGAGAAATAATCTGATATCCTTATCATTCCCTGAAAGAAAGCACCCAGCATAGCCTTTAACATGTGCAAGAACACTGGAGTGGGTTGCCGTTTCCTTCTGCAATGCATGAAGGTGAAAAGAAAAAGTGAAGTCACTCAGTCGAGTCTGACTTAGCGACCCCATGGACTGTAGCCTACTAGGCTCCTCCGTCTATGGGATTTTCCAGGCAAGAGTACTGGAGTGGGATGCCATTGCCTTCTCCGGACTCCTACTCCTACATTATAGTAAATGTTTCATTCTAAAAAGGGGAAGTTGGAACCACCTTTGGGGACAACAGTGTGGGCAAACTAGTCAGCACACTGCGGCTTACCATTCATCACGACCACCCAGGCACTGGCAACTCACAACACACTATAGAAATTCCTATTAGGAGTCACTTGCAAAGGGATGTTTTCTGAGACATCCTCCTCCTTCACTGGCAGCTCCTCAAGCCTTGCAGTGTCTTCCTTATTTCCCTGTGTTGAAATGGGCAGCCTAGGGCTCAAGTCCACAGAACTCTTCCTCAGTTACACTTATGCCCTAGCTGATCACATCCAGTTTAATGGCCTTAAAATCCATCTCTCTGCAGGTGATTTCCAAACTTTTGTTTCCAGCCCTGATCTTTCTACTGAACTTCAGACTCATATTCAATCACCTACTTAATCCAATTTAGCGTCTCAGACTTAACACCTCCCAGACTAACATCCTGAGTATATTATTCCAGGAATGTGTTGCTCTTATATTCCCTGCCTCAGTACACAGTGACTCAGTACACAGCAGCTTGGGCCAAGACACCTGGAGTCATCCTAGACTCTTCTCTCTCACTGCACATCCAATCCATTAGAATCCCCACTGGCTCTACCTTCATATCCAGGCCTCACACCTCTGTTGCTACCATTTGGTCTCAGTCACCTTTGTTTTCCTCCTGACTTGATTCTCTGCTTCCCTCTTCTCCCTCCTACAGTCCATTATCTGCTGCCAGAGAGACCATGTCGCTCAGCATTCGCTCCCATCTGATGGTAGTGAAAACAGGGTCTATATAATGGCCCACAAGTGCCCTGCCCCCAGCTACTTCTCTGATCTCATCTCGGATTCCACTCCTCTCCCCCTTGCTCTCTCTCCTCAAGCTACCGGACTCCCTGACCTTCTCCCTCAAAATCAAGCTGCTCTTCCCTCTGGGCTTTCACCCTAGGTGGTCCCTCTACATGGAAGAGTCTTCCCCCAGATAGCCACTGTTCATCTTCCTCCGTTTTCAAATATCCCTGCTCATGTCTTCTACATGACATGGTTGGTTTCCTTGGTTACATTATATATAATAGCATACCTCTTTTGCCCTGGCATTCCTCCCTTCTCACCCCCAACAATCTTTTCTCTAGAGCCCTTAACACCATCTGGCATACTATGTATTTACTTGTTTATTATCTGTCTCCCCCTATTAGACTATAAGTCTGCAGGTGTAAGGATTTTGTTCTTTCACAGTTAAATCCCTGTCTAAACAAATAGCACATAGCATACACTCAATAAATATTACATGACAGAATGACTGGGATGGTAAGAGGAGTAATTAAAAATGGCACATTTTCCTAATGGTAAAAGGGAAGGAGTCGCACTGGCAAGGGTAGGATTTCAGAAGGTATTATATGGCATAAAATCTTCAAGCACCAGAGTGAAGAAAAAAAAAATGGGATTTTAAGGAAAATCAATTATTAAATTTTTTTTTCCACTTCACCTTCAGCATTCTTCAACATTTAGATTAAAAACAACTTTTTTAATTAAAAAAAAAAAACATACAAAATTCTCTCTCTGTTTCTTCATCATTTTTCAAATTGAAGTATAGTTGATTTACAATATTGTGTTAGTTTCAGGTATACACCAAAGTGTTTTAGTTAAATATACAGGCATATTTTCAGATTATTTTCCACTAGAGGTTATTACGGAGAAGGAAATGGCAACCCGCTCCAGTGTTCTTGCCTGGAGATTCCCAGGGACGGGGGAGCCTGGTGGGCTGCCATCTATGGAGTCGCACAGAGTCGGACACGACTGAAGCAACTTAGCAGCAGCAGCAGCAAGGCTGTTGAAGATCCCTTTTTTAATCATCATGCTATACAACCCTCTCAACTACCACACTCTTTCCATAAAACTTTCCCACATTGAGTTTCAGATGGATCTCTCTAGAAAACCTGTTTTCTTCACTTTTTAAAATCTTAGCTCATAAGTTAGTTGTATACACTTCATGCTACTTTAAAAAGTAGCAGCTTTCATATCTAATTCTCCTTATATCCTCAAACTAGTATTATGCAGAATGCTCACTAAATATTTATTGAGTGAATAAATACATAAGTTAGAAAAATGCTTAAAATGTAAATACCTTAGGAGGGCTCATATAGAAATCACATAAAGTTATGAATAGGTGATAAAAGGTCCCTTCCATTACTAAGTAGGAGAGAGAAGAAAGCTTGAGGGCACTGATAGCTACTGATGTTTAGACAGAAGGAAAAAAGGCCTGGAGGCATCTTAAATTACATTCAAGATTTATATATATACACATACACACATATATATATGTATTATTTTATGACTGGGCCTTGATATATAAATATTGGGTTGGCCAAAAAGTTCGTTTGGGTTTTTCAGTTTTATATATTTTCCTATCATTGGGAAAAGCTGGGTTTGTTCGCTTTTAAACTATAGGGCTTTAGTTCCTAGGGTGTTTCTTCAATCTAGTCTATAGGGTCCTCAGAGAATTGCCTGAACAGCAATTGGCTTGTGATTTATAGAAGAATAACAAGTGAAAGGAAGAAACAATTACTGTTATAGACAATCAGAAATTATAATTATTTATAGATGGTCTTAAATCTTAATAGTTTGAAGTAGACTCAAGCCATATTCTTGAAATTAAATTCCTAGTAAGAGTTTATAATATACTTAGATTTTAGGAAGTAAAATTAATTCTTCAGTGAGTTGGTATCTTTTTCTCAACTGAGGTATAGTTGACGTATGACACTATATTAATTTCAGGTGTATAATGCAATGATTTAACATTTATACATATTGCAAAATGATCACCACAGTTTAAGTTTAGCTAACATTTGTTGCCACCCAGATTTTTTTTCTTCTGAATATTTTAAGATTTTTTTTCTCTTAGCAACTTCCAAGTATGCAATACAGTACTGACTAAATATTAACTACAGTTGTTATGCTGCACGTAACTCTCCCTCTACAATCACCAATCTGTTTTGTTTATATGAGCTTGTGGGTTTCATTTTTGATTCCTCATATAAGTGAGAAATAATCTGATATCCTTATCATTCCCTGAAAGAAAGCACCCAGCATAGCCTTTAACATGGTCATTGATGGATCAAGGAGATTTTAGTTAGCTGTATCTTTGAGCTCTGTAGAGTGTTGACAGAAAGAAAAAAAAAAAAATCCAGCGATTAAGTGATTTAAGAATGTGCTCTGCTCAATGTTATATGGCAGCCTGAATGGTAGGGGATTTGGGGGAAAACGGATACATGTATATGTATGGCTGAGGCCCTTGGCTGTTCACCTGAAACTATCAAAACACTGTTGATCAGCAATACCCCAATACAAAATAAAGTGTTTTTCTCTTTCTAAAAAGGGGTCAAAGGAGAAGAAGAAGTCAGAGAAACTTATAATGGAATACAAAATATTTTTACCAATTTCAGAAATTAAATGCCAGTGGCATTAAAAAAATAAAATTCTTTCAGGGAAACAACAAAAAAAACGTGCACTACACAAGGCTACTGTGTTTTAAGCAAAATTCTTAAATGATTCCAGGAAACCTGGAATCAATCCAAATGATTGTTTTTAATTGGTAAATATCTCCAGTGAGTCTTATAAAAATAGCAAAAGGCTACCTAACATGAAACAGTTTTTGTTAGAAATCAATGCAGTGAATATATACAGAAATGTAAAAAACAGATTATTTCACTGGAAATGTACTTTTAAAGGCTTCTAACAACATTTTGTTGTTGCCAAATTCACTGGCCTTCTTGCCTTTTTTCTTGATTTGTCTTATGTATCTGATTACTTACTTGTCATGTGCTTGTTGGATTTTACTGGTCACATTTGTGTGTGTGATTTTTTAAGTCGAAGTACAGTTGATTTACAGTGTTGTGTCAATATCTGCTGTATGACAAAGTAATTTAACTATGCACATATATGCATTCTTTTTTAAAAATTCTTGTCCATTATAATTTATCATAGGATTCTGACTATAGATCTCGGTGCTATACTGGAAGACTTTGTTGCTTATCCATTCTACATATTAAAGCGTATATTTGCTAACTCCGACTTCCTATACCATCTCTCCCCCAACTCCTTACTTCCTGGCAACCAGAAGTCTGATCTCTGTATTTGTGATTCTGTTTCAAAGATTTGTTCATTTGTTATAATTTATTTTCCACATATAAGTGACATCATATGGTATTTGTCTCTTTCTGACTTCACTGAGTATGATAATCTCTAGCTGCATCCATTTTGCTGTAAATGGCATTCGTTTGTTCTTCCTTATGGCTGAGTTGTGTTGCATTGTGAATATGGACTCCAGCTTCTTTATCCATTCATCTGTTGATGGACATTTAGGTTGCTTCCATGTCTTGGCTATTGTCAATAGTGCTGCTGTGAACACAGAGGTTCGTGTATCTTTTTGAATTACAGTTTTATGCCCAAAAGTGGGATTGCTGGATCATATAGTAATTCTATTGTTAGCTTTCTGAGGACCTTCCTTATTGTTTTCCATAATAGCTGCATCAACTTGCATTCCCAATAACAGTGTAGGAGGGTTTCCTTTTCTCCACACCTCTCCAGCATTTATTACTTGTAGACTTTTTAATGATGGCCATTCTGACAGGTGTGAGGTCACTGTAGGTTTGATTTGCATTTCTCTAAGTTGATCATCTTTTCATGTGCCTATTGGCCATCTGCATGTCTTTTGAAGAAATGTCTATTTAGGTCTTCTGCCCATTTTTGGATAGGGTTGTTTGCTTTTTGGTTATTGAGTTGTATGAGCTGTTTGTATATTTTGGAAATTAAGCCTTTGTCAATCACATCATTTACAAATATTTTCTCCCATTCCATAGGCTATCTTTGGTGTTTATGGTTTCCTTTGCTGCATAGAAGCTTGTAAGTTTGTTTAGGTCCCGTTTGTTTAGTTTTGTTCTTATTTCTATTGCCTTGGGAGACTGTACTCGTCACTTTTGAAACTCATTTCTTTCTGAGCTTCTGATAGATGCACATTCTTGAACTGTTTCTAACTTCTCTGAATGCCACTTCACTCGCTTCTTTACTAGATTACATTCTCCTAAACTTTATGTGTTTCCTTCAAGTTTCACTCTGCTTCCCCATTCTTCACTGCTTTTCTTTTTAAGACATATTTTGAATTACAGCTTCAATTTCATATTCTTTATTAGAAATCTGAGAGTCTGTATACATAGCTCTGATTTCTTATCCAATTTCTGACCTCTAACCTCTAATTATTTAAAGCACATGTGTATTTGTTCATTATCAACTTGCTGTATTAAAGAGTAATGACCTGCTTATTTAATCGTCTGTTCATATAGCAGACATTAACTAAATGTCTGTCTGTGCTAGATTATGTGGCTGCTGAGGTGAACAAAACTGATCCTGTCCTGGAGTACTTCAGGCTTGGGAAGGAAAAATACCTAAATTAGTACTTAGAACACAAGTATATATTTTAAGGATTACAATTAGAATTGGGCTGCACATCCTCCCTTGATTCTGGGAAGGAGATTTTTAGTGATCCAAATCTAAGAACCTTTGCCTTGTTTTTGGTGAAAACCTGAACAAGCAAAATGACCCAAATTATAGAAGCTTCAGACCAAGGTATCGGCATCATAAGCTGGACAGGTGAACAGGACTTTGAAAGTTACTAGGTGAACTCTGAGGAATTACAGGAAGCTATATCATTCCTGAGATTCGAGTTGGGGGATTAAGGTGGCTACATCCAATAAAAAATTATGCCTGGCTAGCAGCAATCTCCTTAGAGTGTGGCAGATGTGAGGGAGGAAGAAATTTTCTTCTACCTTCTAAATTCTTCTGGCTGGCCTAGGAATTAAATTGACAAGCAACAGATTAACAAGAGAAAATCAAACAAAAGTTTAATAAAGTGTATACTGTATACACAGATCTTCCAGGTGGCGCTAGTGGTGAAAAACACTCCTGCCAATGCAACAGATGTAAGAGATGGGTCAGGAAGATCCCCTGGAGGGAGGAAATGGCAACTTACTCGACTATTCTTGCCTGGAGAATCCCCTGGACAGAGGAGCCTGGTGGGCTATAGTCCATAGGTAGCAAAGAGTTGAACAAAACTGAAGCGAATCAGCATGCATGCATACATGGAAGAGACCCAGGAAAACTGAGTAACAATGGATGAAACCTTCCCCTTAAATACCATCTTCAAGCTAAAACAAAAGATGTTGGGATAGTGGTTTGGGACATCAAGGGGCAGGAAGGCAATTCACATGGAGATGAAAAAGCAAATGTTTGGTAAACAAAAGTCTGCTGGGCCTACAGAGACAACGGGACACACTGTGTTTCCCCCAGAACACCTGACCCATGTTCTTCGCACAGGTCTCCAGTGATGGCTTTATTCCAGGAACAGCTCCTGTATCCAAATTCTTTTAGGCAATTAAGGGACAGGTAACAAGACAGATTTCCTGAGTGTTCTGTTTTGTTTTGTTTTTAAACAGTCAACCTAAATTAATCTTTATGCCAGAGAGACATATTTTGAGGTAGCCAATTTTCCTTCCTGAACAGAAATCATAGCAGCAAGGTGAGAAGGCTGGGAGGAAAACACTGAGCTCATGAGTAGCACATGTGAAGTGATACCCTGGGAAGCAGGAGTTGTGGCTTGAGGTTCTAGTTGCCCTCTGTCCTGTTGGTACAATGATCTGGATTTAAAATGAATAATGAGTCAATAATAATGAAATATGGCTTCCTAAGTGCAACACACTATGACATGAAGCTTTACTAGACCTTAGGTTCTAGAACCAAACTGCTAGCAGTGGAAACCCAGATTGGCCGCTTATAGATGGGTCATCTTGAGCGAGTTACTCTGCCTTTCCATGCTGCAGTCTCTTCATTCACAAAAATGAACATATTAGTTAGTTCTTCCTCATAGGGTGGCTGTGACGATTAGACAAGCTACTACATCTAGAATGCATGAAAGAAAGGCACATCGAATGTGCTAAAAAATTTCTAAGCTACTATTAGTATGTTTGCATTTTATCCCATGCTGCGTCATAATTGTTTTGCAAAGAGGTAGCAACTTTGTCATATCTTGAGTGGCCTTTACTGTGAAAACATAGCTCCTTTTACAAGAAGCTTTTTAAAATTTCAGTGGAGTCATAAAAAGTAAAATCCACTCTCTTAGAGGGCAAGTAGTTTATTAAAAAGCCACATATCTTTGTGAAGTGAAAGTCGCTCAGTCATGTCTGACTCTTTGTGACCCCATGGACTATACAGTCCATGGGATTCTTCAGGCCAGAATAGTGTAGTGGGTAGCCGTTCCCTTCTCCAAGGGATCTTCCTAACCCAGGGGTCAAACTCAGGTCTCCCGCATTGCAGGCGGATTCTTTACCAACTAAGCCACAAGGGAAGCCCACCTACCTTTGTAACTCACTATTAATAAGTCCAATTATGAAATAACTTTCTGGTCAACCCTGTCAGGCTACTGAGCTACTGAGATCATATCACTGTCTACCCACAGGGCTTCACAAACAATCCCTGTATTGCAGTGATAACTTAATGGTCAATATTTACTCTTGCTTCATAAAAATGTACACTAAAGAAAGGACTTTAAATAGTCTGCTCATGCTGTCAGTGAATTTATTCACTCTTGCTCAATTTCCTAAAATGTGATCTAGGCACTCCAAGTCTCCCCAGACATCTCTTCAAAGATGCCTGTCAAAAATCTCCCTAAAAAAAGTCCTTCTGAATTTTGTGAGTGTAATGAAGGTGATGACAAAGTCACCTTTGTGGCTTGCTATGAAAGAAAAAAAAGGGAGGGAATGGAGAGTGAAGTACAGGAATAACAATGATAAGAGCCACATCAGATTAAATAATATTTTATGTGTTTTCTTCCAGTTATACTAATTTGTACATACTTTTTGTTATTTTGGAAAATGAATATATACTCTAGCTGGGGTGATAATAAAAAGCAGTAACAACCAGCAAAGCACAGATGCTAAACAATTAGAACAGATGCTGGCTGTAAACAACTGGAATAGTGAGTCCCAGGTGAGAATCAGTTCTATTGTACATTAGCATGGCAGTTGTGGTCATTTCAGTACAATGTGGGCACTTTCATTACGTTGGTTTTAACATGGAAACTGGATTGTGGAAATGTCGTCCAACAGAGGGAAAAATTTCCAGTAATGTTATTTGTCTTGACTGCAAAAGCTACTTATATATTCAAAGTAATTTGACAGTAAGAGCTTTTAGTTACATATTACTTTCCTTCTATTATATTTCCTATTACATTCTATTATAGCCTTCTGTTATATTTCCCCAATAGGCTCTGTGATATGCACTTCTGAATTTTTCCATCAAACCTGCTTCCTGTGGTCCTCAGCCATTCTAAGTCCTGGTAGGTTCTTAGCACATGAATAATTTTATTTTGAGATTATTTGTAATAGGTTATTCTTATTTAATCTAGAAGTAATTTATACTACTAGAAAAGCAAAACTGAAAGATAGGTCTGCTTCGTTGCTTCCTACTTTCCAGCTGACTTTTTTCCCCCCTCTTTAATCTCATCAAGAGAATGTTAGAGCCAGAATAAAACCATCTCTCCCAGACCTGGAGTTATTCAGTCTTATTCCAGCCTGACCTAAGGTTGTCCTTAAGATGACAAGTTAGTCATTAAACCAGCCCATTTGGCATCTGACAGTGTGACAGCTTGGAACTACCCAGGTTTCCTATACCTTACTTAAATAGCCATAACAGACACATGTAAGAGAATACAACAGAATAGTTTCCCAGTCTGTTTTTCTCTTGACAGCATCCTAACTGCTGCCAATAGCATTATCATTTTCCCTTTCACCCAAGGTCAAAAACTCGAAAGTCATCTCCAGTGGGTATTAAACAAATACGGAGATATTTATCACTTTAATAATAGGTGGGAGGCAGAGTCCACATCCTGCTATTGACAATGAATAAGCCCAGACACTCACTTTCTTAACCTCCTTTTAGTGTCAGGAAACAAAATTTGCCACACCAAAATATCTCTTTGACATGCAGATTATTATGAGCTGAAAACAAGCAACACCCAAAAGACTCAGGAAGACTCAGGAACCTAGACCTTCTCCCGTGACTGCCTGAAAGAGTTTAAACAGAGGGTCTGTTCTTGGAATAAAACTTTCACTAGAGATATCTGCAAAAAATATGGGCCAAGTGTGGTGGGGTAAACAGCAAGACCTAGAAATCAAATCCATTTTATGTCCCCTTGTCTCTGTGGTCATCCAACAAACATTTGTTTACCAAACATCTGTATTTTCATCTTCATGTGAATTGCCTTCTTCCCGTTTGAGATCCCAAACATCGTTTTTTGTGTTTAGCTGATGACGATATCTAAGGGGAGGGCTTTAGCCACTGTTACTATTTTCCTGTTTTCCTGGGTTTCTAAGGATATTAGAAACTCCCTTAGCCAGCATATCTGAGACTGTGTGTGCATGCTAAGTTGCTTCAGTCATGTCTGACTCTTTGCCAACCCATGGACTATAGTCTGTCAGGCTCCGTCTTTTCATGGGATTCTTGAGGCAAGAATACTAGAGTGGGTTACCATGCCCTTCTCCAGGAGATCTTCCTGACCCAGGGATCGAACCTGCGTCTCTTAGGTCTCCTACATTGACAGGCGGGTTCTTTACCACTAGCATTACCTGGGAAGCCCTTTGAAACCGGTAGATGCCTAATATACCAGTTCCAGGTTGTCTTTTCACATAGCCCACATCCATCAGATATTATCTAGGACAGTTCTTTTCAAAATGTGTTCCCTGGACTGGCAGAGTTAGTATCACCTGGGAATCTGACAGAAATATACATTTTCAAGGCTCACTCCAGACTTGAATCAAACCCCAAGGTGGGGCCTAGCTCTCCAGATGATCCTGAAGCATGTTAAAGTTTGAGAACCACTGGTCTTGACTATCTAGTTTCACATTCTCTAAGCAGAGTAAAATGTCATCCCTTTAAAGACAAGAACAGAAAACAATCTGCAAGCAGAATACTTCTTGATTTTTTTACATATTCCTCCTTATTTGTTCATTCAGTCATTTGATAAATGTCAAGCATGTTCTAAAGCACTTAGGATTTAAGTTAAATAAAACCAACAAAACTCCTAGCCCTGGTTGGAGCTGGCATTCCTGCAGACTATGTTCTAGAGAGCAGCTGTCTTCAGTGAGGACTCAGCTTCCCATGGGTGTTGGTCAGCATGTCTTACATGAGGGCCAGGAACATTTAGTTAATCTGACAAGTCAATTGAGTGCACGTTGGTTAACAGAACCTCCTAAATCAACCTAATTTAAAGTACTGGCTTATTTATTTCTGATCTCTCTTATAATTCCTAATTCATGTTTGACCAATTATTTCTGTGGTCAACAGTGAAAAGTAAGAGCAGTTTAAATATGTAACAGTAAATGAATGAAGTGTGTGTGTGTGTGTGTGTGTGTGTGTGTGTGTGTGTGTGTGGTTAACAGTGAAAAGTAAGAGCAATCTAAATGTGTAACAGTAAATGAATGAAGTGAGTGTGTGTGTGTGTGTGTTTAGTTGCTCAGTGGTGTCTGACTTGTTGTGACCCCATGGACTGTAGCCCACAAGGCTCTTCTGCCCATGGGATCTTCCAGGCAAGAATACTGGAGTGGGGTGCCATTTCCTTTTCCAGGGGATCTTTTCAACCCAGAGATTGAACCCACATCTCCGACATTGGCAGTGGATTCTTTACCACTGTGCCACCTGGGAAGCCCCAAATGAATAAGTCATAACAAATTAAAGGTCTGTAATAGGGATTTGTTGTAATAACCAAAATACCCAAAATTAGTGGGTGACTTAAATAAATGATAGTAAGTTATAAAACATTACAGAATGATTCCAATTTTTAGAAGGTAATAATATATAATTATGTACATATACAAAAAGGATTCTGGCAAAAAATAAATATGATGGTAGAAGCACTGTTAGTCTCTAAATAGAACTGTGGATTTTTAAATCTATATTTGGTTGTCTGTATCTTCTGATTTCACTAGAACAAACCTCCATTGCTAATAAATAAGATAAAGCATTAAAAAATTAACCACAACACCCCCATCCCTCTGCCAAATCTGAGTTTATAGGGGATTTGTAGTATGTTTTCTATTTTAAATGTTTTTCTAATTCACTTTAAGGCAAATTACATTTTCTTGCCCTTATTTGTTTATATTTTCAAGTTTCATGTGTAAGGTTTTATGTATAAGGTTGAAGTACACTTAGGTCATTCTGATTTTCTGATTTTTAGACCTTTTGTTTTTCCACCTAATCTCTTATTTTGAAGGACTAGTTGTTCTGACTAATCCTCAGTGAGTGGATTTTTAGTTTATTACAGGTTACTTTGAACCTTTAGCTTACTATAATTCTTCCCTACTGTTGGGCATGCATATTACATGCATGACTTGATGCCACTGCATGCAGTCCAGAAATCTGTTGCATTTCTTTACACTAAGGATGAAATATCAGAAAGGGAATGTGAAAAAAAAAAATACCTTTTAAAATCACACCAAAAAAGGAAAAAAAAACCCAACTTAGGAATAAACCTGACCAAAGAGATGAAATGCCAAGAACTATAAAACATTAATAAGAGAAATTAAATATTATTCAAAGAAATGGAAAGATTATCCATGCTCCTGGGATAGAATTAATATTGTTAAAATAGCCATATTACCCAAAGCAATCTACAGATTTAATGTGATCCCTATCAATTACCCATGACATTTTTGTATGACATTTTCTGTATGACATTCTGACATACAGAACTAGAACAAATTATCCTAAAGTTTACATGGAAGCACAACACCCAAAATTGCCAAAGCAATCCTGAGAAAAAAGAACAAAGCAGGAGGCATAACTCTCCTAGATTTCAGACAATATTACAAAGTTACAGAAATTAAAACTCTGTGGTACTGATACAAAAACAGATATATGGATCAATGGAACAGAATAGAGTCCAGAAATAGACTCATTCACCTAGTTCAATAAATCTTTTACAAAGGAGATAAGAACATACAATAGGAAATAGTCTCTTCAGCAAGTGATGGGAAAGTTGGACAGTTGCATATAAATCAACGAAGTCACTACACACCTCTCACCAAACACAAAAATAACCTCAAAATGACATAGACTTAAATATAAGACATGATACCATAAAACTCCTAGAAGAGAATATAGACAAAACATTCTCTGACATAAATTATACCAATGTTTTCTTAGGTCATTCTCCCAAGGCAATAGATATAAAACCAAAACCAAATAGGATATAATCAAACTGACAAGCTTTTGCATAGCAAAGGAAACCATAAAATGAAAATGCAACCTACGGAATGGGGGAAAAAATATGCAAATGATGCAACCAACAAGGGCTCAATTTCCAAAATATATAAACAGCTCATATAACTCAACAACAACAACAAAACAATCCAATTGAAAAATGGCCAGATCTAAATAGACATTTTTTTCAAAGAAGGCATACAGATGGCCAAGAGGCACATGAAAAGATGCTCAACATCACTAATTATTAGGGAAATGCAAATCAAAACTACAGTGAGGTACCTCACGCCAATCAGAACGGTCATCATGGAAAAAAAACCTACATAACAAATGGTGGAGAGAGTGTGAAGAAAAGAAAACCCTACCTCACTGTTGGTGGGAATGAAAGTTGGTATAGTCACTGTGGAAAACAGTATGGAGGTTCCTGAGGAAACTAAAAATAAAGCTACCATATGATCCAACAATCCCACTCCTGGGCATATATCTGGACAAAACTATAGTTCAAGAAGATACATGCACCCCTATGTTTATAGCAGCAGCCAACCTAACTGTCCATGAACAGATGAATGGATAAAGAAGACATGGTATATACATAATACAATGAAATACTACTCAGTCATAAAAAAACAATGTCATTTGCAGCAACATGGACAGACCTAGAGATTACCATATTAAATGAACTAAGTTAGACAAAGAAAAATATCATAAGTTATCACTTATATGTGGAATCTAAAAAAAATTAACACAAATGAACTTATTTACAAAACAAACAGACTCACAGACTTTGAAAACAGACATGGATACCAAAGGGGAAAGGTGGGGAGAGAAGGTATATTAGGAGTGTGGGATTAACAGATACACACTACTATATAAAATAATCAATAAGGACCTACTGTATAGCACAGGGAACTCAATTCAATATTCTGTAATAACCTAGAATCTCAAAAATAAAGGATATATTTATAACTGAATCACTTTGTTATACACCTGAAATTAACACAATATTATAAATCAAATCAACTATATTCCAATACAAAATAAAAATTAAATTACTTAATATAAATAAAACATAACACAAATGAACCTATCTACAAAATAGAAAACAGACACATTGACATAGAGAACAGATTTGTGGTTGCTGGGCTGGGGAGGGGGCAGATGGACTGGGAGTTTGGGGTTGGCAGATGCAAACCATTAAATTCAGAATGGATGAACAACAAGGTTGTACAGCTTACCACAGGGAACTATACTCAATATCCTGAGATAAACAATAATGGAAAAGAATAGAAAGAATATGTATATACAGCTATACCAACACATTTATATGTATAACTGAATCACTTTGTTGTACAGCAGAAACTAACATTGTAAATCAACTATACTTCAATTTTACAAAAATGAAACTATCACCATTTACCACTTTGTACATTCCTGCTTTCCCTGGCATCATAAAAAGTCCAAGCCTCACTATCAAGACTCATCCCAATTTGCCTCTTATGTATCCCCTAAGCTGTCTCCCATCTCCTATTTCTCCCTTCATCTATCTCTCTTCTAACCTTTCTACTATGTCCATTGGAACTTCTTACCAGAAAATTATCCTGATGCTGAAAACTCTTTTTTGATATTCTCTTCACCTCCTTGTTCCGGCTGAAGCCTGGCTCCATCTTCTCTCACACCCCCAACACCAAAGGCTCTAAGCGCAGGGCCCAGCTCTTCTTTTTCTCTTCCCTCAGGGCTGCTTCCACCCCACTTCCCTTCCTGCAAACACTGAGCTCCTAGGAAGAAGCGGTAGGTAGACTATCCCACCCCACCCCCACCCCCTGCTCTATGCTGCCTCCCGGTGGACAGGAGGATGAGCGCCTCTCCTTCTATCACCTCTCGCCCACTGCCATCATCACTGAGAAGCCCTGCCACTTAGTGAACCTTGAACCACCTTGGGAATCTTGACTTGAAGCATGTTTTTCTCCAACCACCACCTCCTAACTTTCCAGATCATTCCCAGTGGCACTTGGACTCCAAAAATTCTTCAGCCAACCAGATATTCTATCAGCTCTATCCCTTTTGCACTGTCCCTCACATCCCTGTACCCTGCCCAACATGGACATTTTTCCTGTGTTCATCACTCTGTTGCCCTGCCTGGACAATCTCCAAATCTGGTTAATCCAACTCTCTTTTGACTTCATATGTGCACTTTATAAACAGAATTTTCCCTATTGTCTCACCTGGAATTTCTGATCATAAATCTCAGAACACTCATCACTGCATTTCCACTATATTATCCTAGTTAATTCAGTCTCTCCATCTCTGAGTGGACTATTTCATGTATTTCCTTCTTTTCTCAGATTCCCCAAACCACTCTCTTTATCCTTATTCTCAACTCATGACCTCACCAATTTTACTAAGAAAAAAAGATGCAGTCCAAGAAAATGAAGCTATTCTCCCCCATGATTAATTGATTAACCGAGAGAAGCAAGAAACTCTTGCCTGCCTTCCTGTTCCTATCTCTCTCACCTACTCAAGAGCTCTTATCTTATAATTACTAATATTATCCTCTCTCCTGCATCATCAATTTCTTCTATTCCACAGGGTCATTCATTAGCATATCAGTATGCTTTTACTTCTATCATCTTAAAAATAAACTGTCTAAATACCTAAGACTGTCTCACTATTGGTACATCTCTTTGCTCATCTTTATGGCAAACTGCAAGAAAAACTCATCTTTACTTAAAATTTCCCCTTTTTTACCTTCCACAGTTTCCTCTTAACCCATTTAAAGAGGTTTTTGTTCTCACCAAAACTGCTCCTGTGGAGGAACTGACAACCTGTATTTTGTCAAAGCAACAGTCAACTTCTGTTTTTCATCTTATACCACCACAAAGTAACATGTGAAATAAGCCTCAGGACTCTCTTTGCCCCTCCAACCTTACAGCCTACCATCCTCTGCCTTGCTCATTCTGTAATTCCTTGAATATGGCACAATTATTCCTGCCTCAGGGTCCGTGTATTTGCTGTCACTGGGCGTGGGGTGCTCTTCCTGCAGTTCTGAGAAGGGTATACTTCTTCACTCCATCAGGTCTTTCCTTGCCCACTGCTCTCGGCCTCCCCTGGACCTTACTGACCAAGCTCTAGTGCTCTGTCCCACTTTGTCTCTGCAGCACTTACCTCCATTCTGGGTGCTGTCCGTTCATCATCACACTGTCTCCTTCACTACTCTGTAGACTCCATGAGGGCAGGGAACATGTCTGGCTTGCTCACAGCTGAATTTCTAGAACCTAGAACTGTGCCTGGCACTTAGCAAGTGCCAAATAACTATTTTTTCAATGAATGAGTAAAATTTCTCAACTACGGTTAAGGTTATTTTTATTCCTGAATAAATAGAATATTTCCCCTCCCAAATCAATCTTGAGTAAGATTTTTGCAAAAAAAAAAAAAAAAAGAGAGAGAGAGACCAGAAAAGGTGTCAGGATGAATTTGCTCATATGCATGAGAAAGAAAATGGAAATTAGCTGAACAGTGAAAGAAAAAAGGGGAAATGGAGTGGGGATTGGTTCAGGGCAGGAAAAAGCAGGCCTCATGTGTATCAGTCCCTGATGAGAGAAAAATGAGCTAATAGTGTAGAATGGCTCCGTCCTCAAAATGAGGGACAGGAGTGAACTCCTCTACACCTGGTGATACCATTCGAAGGTTGTTTCTATGGCCTGAGTGTGCCTGAACTGCTGACCTGTGTTCATACCATGGCATCAGCTCCTGTATAAATCACAGAGGTTGATTATTGTAGTTCTCATGTCTGGCTGCATACCACTCATCCTGCTAATCTGGGTCTCCAGGACCCAGATCAAGTCTACCAAATCAAGTCTCCAGGATTGAGGCCTGCGAGCTATAGTTTTACAAAGCTCCCCCAGTCACCCAGTGTAGGCAGACTGCTGCTGCTGGTTTAGAATCATGAGTACACTACTTTCCAACTAGCAGACCTGGCGCAGGCAAGTGGCAGCTTTTCCACCACCTTGCGATCATCTCTACCCTGACCCTCTCCAGTATGAAATGTTACAGTTCAGGTCCCATATTTTCTGACCTGATTTCCTTTTCCTCTACCCAGCTCTGTTATAGAGAATCAGACAATTTATCAAACTCTAGGATTTAATCAAGATTAGGAAATCCTGCTCCATAATTCATCTAGCTGCTGACAAGCCTTGGGATATTGTTGCTAGGCATCACCTGAGACCAGAATACACTGTAATTTTTCGCTAGACATTCATTATTGAGGCAACAGCAGAAATATCATTTTTACTTATGAGCATGGAATAATATCAGCTAACAATTACCCTTGCCAGGCACTGTTTATAATTCTATATATTCATGTATAAAACAAAACAAAGGAAGAAACATCATTATAATGGAAGTAAACCCTGTACTGTGGATCAGCAATTCAGGTACAACTTGGAGATGCTGCAGCCTGGCAGTGCAGAAATAGTAGTCAGTCAATTTCTGGCTTAGTTTGTGTCCTGGAAACAATCACATGTTGTTTTGACCTGTCCAGCACTGCTCTTCCCTGGGGAGCCACCTGTCTTCCAAGCCATGAGGCCCACCTTGCCTGCCTACCCTCCCACAGAGAGCTGAGGTGGATGAGCAAATGGCTCAGGCTGGCCAAATCAGAGTTCTTCCTCCTTGACCACAGCTGGTGGGTTCAAAACTGAGCATGTGACCCACACTGGCCAATCAAAATCTTCCCTGTGGATACCAGAAAAGAGAGCCTCTAACACTGGAATCACAAGCTGTAAATATTTTTTGTGGCTCCAAGAAGGAAACTATTTGCAATAGACAAGAATAAGGTTAACATGCAAAGAGAAGCAGAGCTCAGGGAGAGAGAGATAGAGCTTTGATATTCTTTGAGACTTGGATCAAACCATTTATAAATCAAGAGTATCCCCTGGACTTTTTCACTTATGAAACCAATAAATTTCACATTCCATTTTTTTCTTTGCTTAATTCAATTTCTGTCAGTTGGAAAGGAGAGTCCAGGGCCCCAATTTTGATGAATTGAGTGAAGGTGACACTTGCCATTTTCCCAGATAGTTCTGTTCACGTGCTTCTGGTTACACTGAAATTAACACTGGGAGTTTCCTGTAGATGCTTAAGGAATAAAGCTATAACAGCACTATCAGCTTTCTTAACCATTATCACCTCCAAACATTTAGCTTCATTAGACTTGAGAGCAGGATAAATTTAAAAGATGCATCTTTGTGTATTCTGAATTGCTAACCCATGTTCTCAGTCTTGCTGTTTCTTAAATATGTGTAGTATAAAGGCTCAGAGCTTGGATTCTAGAAACATAGACTGCCTAGGTTCAAGTTCTAGCTCTGCTACTTACTAGTGAGGGAATCTTATGCAAGTTACCTAACCTCTTCATGCCTTAGTTTCCCCATGTAAAAATCCCCCATGTAAAATAAGGATACTTATTTTCTAGGGCTGTTGAGAGAATTAATCATATGAAGTGCTTGGAACTGTATCCAGTACATAGAAGTAGTCAATAATTGTTAGTTATCATTATTGGTTACTATATTACCTAGGGAAACCTAGAGATGGTGCTCTTTTCATAAATTTACTGTAAATGCATGTACATATATATATAAATGCGTATACTGACTTCAACATGAGATGAATGGTACATACTGATATTTTTAGACATTAGGCTGGTCAATTTCTAGGCCAAGCACTTTGGGTTCTCATTAGTACATCAATGGTTTCAGGCTCCTCCTGTGGGTCTCTCCTACAGGCCATAGCCCTTGGGCGACAGTTAAGGTCTAGGTTCCAATAACTGCACAGAAAATGAGACAGTGTTACCTTCAGGAGATTCTAATAGACACACAGTGGATCTAGAGTACTCCTAGAAAGATATATATACACTTTAATTTCAGAAAATAGTTACACAATTGCCCAAGATACAACTGACTCCATTTTTTAGATTCCTTAAAATGGTGCTTAGGCTTGAACCAGTATCAGCCGTTGCGAATCTTCTTTCCCTAACCAAACCACAGGAATTCTAATGAAACTCAAATAGTTTTGTGAAAGCTGTAAATTTAATGTGCCATATCTAAACAACATCTTTCTTTTTCCTGAGAAGATCTTATGGTCTGGAGGTTCCAATATTTGAAAATGGAACAGTGGGTCTCAGCATTTCAAAGCCAAAGAAAATGAATCAAAAACATTTAAACTGTACTCAGAAAGACTAACATCTCTCACCTAAACTTAATTCTTCACTTTTGTTCCAGATTATCTAGAATACTGGCTCTAAATGGGTGCCTTTTGAATATTTAGAGGCATAGTTTCATTTGTCACAATGGCTGCATGTTACACACATACACACACATGCAAAGGATAGGGACAATAGAGTTCTTACCACACAATACATGGTCCTGCAAAACAAGGACTTTTCTACATCCCACACAGTTTTCCAGTAACAGAGGTGAAAGCCTGTTTATAATCACATGAGCCTGGACCTTCTGTTTTATGTATAAACAAAATATATTTTTGGAATGGCTTTATTATACAATTAATTTTCCTGGAATGCAACTACTGTGTGATTTAAGAGGAACTTGCACGTTGTTTAGAACTCTATGAAGTTAATCACATCATGGAAAAATCACTTCACCAGCAATAGCACCACTCATTGTATTGGAGTTGTCAAAGTAATCCACTGTCAGCCTGCACCTGTAGCTGTTGTACTGATGGAGGGAGCTCCGGCATCAGGTGCAGGCATCTGACAATTCCATTGTGATTTCTAATATATTGGGGCCTGAATATTTATAAATTGAAATACATGCAATTTTACTATACATTCCTTTCCTTTGTTTTCCTCTTTGTATATTAGGACATTTCAGTGACTTTTTAAAACATTATGCATATCATAGATTATATTATCTATGAATCATTTTGGGATGGTAAATAGAGTGCTAAAAAGTGTTTTTTTAAAAAAGTGCTGTTTTGTAAGGGTGAGAATTACTGTTTTAGAGTATTAACAGAATGGAAAGAAATACTCAAATTGTTTTTCTTTGACTTCCCACTACAGAGGAACTTACTACAGGGCAACCAACATGTTGGTTTTATGGGATTTTGTTCTATAAAAATTTAAAGGGGAAAAGAGAAAAATGGACAGGTAAGTAAACAGATTAAGAAATATTAAGAGGAAAAGAAAAACTGACTTCAGCATGAGGCAGTGAAGTCCTTATACTCTTCAGTCAGATTTTCCTAAGGAATTGCTCCTTTTGTTTCAGCCTGTTGTTTTCTTTCTTCCCCTTGACATAAGGAGTAACAGCATTCACTTAAATAAATATATTGAGTTTTATATTAGACAGCTGTAGTCTGATCTGTCCTATGAAAGAATCATGACTTCTCCCTTGCATAGCAGAAACCTTTTTCTAGTAAAGGTCTGATTACCCTTAAAATCTGCTGCTCATGAGATCCACAGAACTGGCTTATAAAATTGCAGACATTTCCTAGCTTCTTCTCAAGCATAAAGAATCATAGTGACTAACTGCACTAACATATAAATTCTACCTGAAGCAGGTTAGTAGTGCATAAACGCTGGCTCCCAGGATAGGTTCAGTACTTAAGGACTGGCTATTCTAAGTTGTTCAGAGATCTTGAGAAAGTTACTTAACCTCCCAAATTTGTTCTCCCAGGCAGAAAGAAAGCTTAGAAAACATTCTTTTCTTCTTTAGAACCTGCTCTTGTAGTATCACACCAAAATTAGAACCATGTTTCCCTGTGTTTACCACCTTAGGGTGCTCAGCTAAGCTAAACTTACCAGATTAGGTAGCTTGAGAATCTCAGAGGAAAGATCTTTCATTCAATGCTGCTAACTATTGCCTGGAACTGAAAGCCAAGAAAATCTGACATTTAACATCTGCCTCTACAAGTTGGAAATCTATAGCTGCTGTGAAATGGTTCTTTTGTTTTTTATTTTGCTCAAGGTCAAATTTGTTCTCGTTTCAAGAACAAGGTTGATTTTCTCATATCATTCACTTACTGCTTACCTAGAATGCTTCCAGACTTCACTTTCTTGTGGATGTCATATAAATAAATAACTCAAATGCCATGCTCCCGACAGAACTTATCTCCCATAGGCTTCAGTCATCCTATGGTGTTTTCCTTATTTCTTTTCTCTTGCCCAGTTCCCTCTGTTCACCAAAGTACTTATGGAAGGCAATAATATGGTTGCCATTCTTGGCAGTGTCTACACTAGAGATCTTGTTATTTCTTCCTCAATCTTGAACTCTTTTTAGAGAACCTGCCTATTTCAGAGCCAGAGAAGAAAAGTTTTACTAAATAGGGAAGCCTGTCCCCTTTGCTAGAGCTGACAGGACAAGGGGAACTGATCTATATAATGAGATGAGTCAAGCAGGGTCCCTAGGTCAAGAATTTAAACCAAAATCAAAGTGAAGCTGGTGGCCCAGAGTATCGATTGTTTTAAATGGTACAAATGCTCTGATACTCCTCCCATGAAGAGGTGGAGCCTCTGTTCCCTCCTCTTGGACATGGGTGGGTTTTTGACTGCTTCCACAAAGAGAATTTGGCAGAAGTGACTTCCAGTTAGGTAAAAAAAGAAAAAAAGGCATGCAACTTCTACCCAGAACTTTTGGGATGATTACTTCTTGGACCTTCCCTCTTGGGACACTCCCTCTCAAAACACCGCACTGCCAAATAAAAAGTCTATCTTCTGGCTTCCATATTAATAAGTCCATGTGTAGGCACTCAGACCAACAGTCCCAAGGGAAGCCCAACACTTTCACAGTTCTTACCAAGAGGCCAAAAGTATGAATGAAGAAGCTATGTTGGAAGTGGCTTCTCCAGGCCCAGGTGCACGGCCATTTGGGTCTCCCACAATCTCTTTAAAGAAACCGGGTGTTTTCCAGGGTTCCACAACCTGACCTCCACGAAGGCTTTGAAACAAGTGTAGAAGAGGACAGTTTTACTGTTTACTAGGTAGGTGTGTACTGGTTTTTATAAATGGAATGGTTTTTACTATATAGAAATTGTTAGTAGTAGACTACTTAGAGTAATTGTTCAATCTACCCTGTCAAAAGCTTTGAAATGCATTTATGATTTTGGTGATTTCCTGAAAACCTGCATCATCAATACAGGCATCTGAAATAAAATAAAAACCTATACATTATAATAATAATACTTGGAGAATATATATCTGTTTAGAATGACTGTCTATGCATTTGGAGATTCAGTTTTTGGTGAAAGAAAATAGTGAAGAATGGAGTACAAGAGCAAAAATTCGTATAAAATATTCTTAGAGAAGAGACTTTATATTCTGTGCTTTACACAGCACATCCATTCAGGTAGAAACAAATGATGAGATTTGTTCATCAAGTAAAAAAGATACACGAGAAACCTCCAAGGGAAACAAATCAACAATATTCCAATCTCACTCCAAATGTTATCTGAGAGAACTTTATCCATTAAAACTACCAGTAAATGCCTGCTATCGCCACTTACCAGAAGGATAGAAAGAACCAAAGGAAAGAAACTTCCAATATAGCAATGACAATAGCAATGCCTCAAGTGTTAAGCATTGGCTTTAGAGAATATAAAGTGCTGTTAAAAATTCATTTGAACCTTACTATCATACTATAATGGGACATTGCCCAATACGTCAAACCATATTTTAATGATGTCCTTTCAGGTACTTTAATAAGGAAAGTATCTGAGATGATGCCTAACCTAAGCTAGTCTTGCCCTCTAAAAATGTTTGCTGTAGAGTAGCAGTTCTCAACCTTGGCTGTGTACTTGGATCACCTTGGAAGAGTTTAAAAATACCGAGGCCTGGGTCCCACTGCTCAAATACTCTGATTTAATGGACCTGGGTGCCAGACTGGGCATAACACTCCCCCCGCCCCCTGCTGCCCTGCCCCAGGGAAGGTTGAGAAATATTGTTTGAAGTAGTTCCAAGACCTCAGCACTATCAACATTTACTAGTACAGTACAGTACTAAGTCACTTCAGTCATGTCTGACTCTTTGAGACCCTATGGACTGTAGCCCTCCAGGCTCCTCCGTCCATGGGATTGTCCAGGCAAGAATAACTGGAGCAGGTTGCCATTTCCTCCTCCAGGAGATCTTCCCTGACCCAGGGATCAAACTCGTGTCTCTAAGTCTCCTGCATTGCAAGCAGGTTCTTTACCACTAGAGCCACCTGGGAAGCCCTGGTGGCCAACCTTTGGGGCCAGATAATTCTTTACTACAAGGGTGTCCTGTGCATTACAGCATATTTAGCATCATCCCTGGCTTCTACCCACTGGATACCAGCAGCCCTCGCTCCCACTCTCCTTCCTCAGTTGGGACAACAAAGAACACCTCTAGACATTGCCAAATGCTGGAGGAGGTGGAGGCAGGTTGGAAATTGAAAACCACAGCTGTATACAGAGACTACTATAGTAAACGTATTTGATTACTTGAGGCCGGCAGAAAACAATTCCTGACAAATAAAAGCAGAGTATAAGAGAAGCTCACTCGAGACTCCAGTAAGTAGGACCCAGCGGGTACCAGGGAACAGGGCACTGATTGAGAAAGCACAGAACACAACCGAGTGCCCCCAAAGCTGCAGAGATGTGAAGAATCGCTGAAGATGTCATAAATTCAGTAACACCTCAAAGTCTCCATTTTAAAAATTAGCACAACTACAGGGATTTC
>SJYT01064127.1:160796-229697 GCA_006410635.1 Cephalophus harveyi | reverse complement strand
GATGCCATGGTATGAACACAGGTCAGCAGTTCAGGCACACTCAGGCCATAGAAACAACCTTCGAATGGTATCACCAGGTGTAGAGGAGTTCACTCCTGTCCCTCATTTTGAGGACGGAGCCATTCTACACTATTAGCTCATTTTTCTCTCATCAGGGACTGATACACATGAGGCCTGCTTTTTCCTGCCCTGAACCAATCCCCACTCCATTTCCCCTGTCTCTTATACACATCTCAACTATTTTTAGACAAGCTCATTTTCTTTGGTGGCTCTGAAATACTGATTCCCTACAGGGGAAGGTTTACAAGGAAGTACAGTCAACCAAAGAGGTTTGAAGTTACTGACATTACAACAAAAAGGAAAAATTAACCCACCTAATTGGGTTACCTAATTATACTCTGAGCACTAGAGCTTCCTGCATTTTATTTGCAAATGCAATTACACCAAGCCCATAACACTCTCAGGTATGATTTTAAAACACATGCAGGCCTGAAGACAAGTAGGCAAATTTGGCTGTGTTTATTTCTTTCTATTTACTTGGGCCAATACTTTTCACAAGCTAAATCTTAAGTGCAAAAATCAAATACATCTCTAATTCTGTGAAGGCATTTTCATTTTTCCTAGTTCCTAACCTCAGACTGAATTTTCTATAGGTCAGAAAGCAACTTGAAGAATGGAAGGTTAAAAATATATGAGTTTTTCTCAAAACACTTTAAACAAATCTAGCGTCAAAGAAACAGTCCCTAGGAAATGAGGGGACAGTTACTTGTTAGTTCTATCCATGTTTTTCCCCTACAAATGCTGACAGAATGAAAGACTCACTCATTTACTGCTGTTTTCTTTAAGAACAAAGAACTTAAGGTAGGAGTTTGGTAGAAAAGTAGATGATCACAAAAAAAGGAAATCAGGGCATTGTAAAAAGTGGAAGAAACAGGCAAGATCTTCAGTGACTTTCTCATTTTTACATCTTCACTTTTTTCTTATACAATAGAAGAGACAGCCAAGAAGCAATAAGAAAGAACAGGAAACTTCCTTTTTTTTTTTTTTTTTTTAAACTGAAGATAATAGCTGAGTCAAATACAAAAAAAATTTATCATTATTCTACCCACCATTTTAAAAATGAACAGAACAAGTCACCAACATTTTTAATAAATATAAAAATTTTAAATGTAATAAATTTTAGAACAGCCATTTAAATGAAAGAAACCAAGAGAAAAATAAGGCGAGGGGTGGGGAGTGAGAGATTGTTGAAAGCGAGAGAGAGAAAGAGACGGAGACGATGATGACAACATTACCAACTAGAGGGTAATGCCTTAATTTGAAGGATCTAGGATACTGCTGAGAAAACTAAACTGCAGTTTCGCAATTGCTGAGGTACTCGGGTCCTAGGGTCTGAATGTTTGTATCCCCCCCTGTGAATTCTCAGGTTGAAATCCTAATGCCCCCATGATGGTATTAAGAGATGGGCTTTTGGGGGTGATTAGCTCATGAGAGCAGAGCCCTCATAAACGGGATGAGTGCTCTTATAAAGGAGGCCTGAGAAAGCTACATAGCCTTTACTCCATGTGAGGACACAAGAAGTCAAAAGAGGGCCCTCAGCGGACCACAAAGGTACCCTATCTTGGACTTTCAGCCTTTAAAAACCATGCAAAATAAATTTCTATTGTTTATAAACCACTTACAATGGGGTTACATTCTGATCAATCCATTGTAAACCGAAAATACCATTAAGTTGAAAATACATTTAATACATCTACTGAACATCAAAGCTTGGTCTAGCCTACCCTAAAAATACTCAGAACACTTACATTAGCCTATGCTTAGTCGCTCTGTCATGTCCAACTCTTTGTGACCCCATGGACTGTAGCCCACCAGGCTCCTCTGTCCATGAAATTCTCCAGGCAAGAATACCGGAGTGGGTTGCCATTTCCTTCTCCGTACATTAGCCTACAATTGGACAAAATCATCTAATACAAAGCCGATTTTATAATAAAATGTTGAATATCCCATGTAATTTACTGAATACTGTACTGAAAGTGAATATCAAAATGGCTGTCAGCAAATTGGTTGTTCACCCTCACGATCGTGTGGCTGGCTGGGAGCTTCAGCTCACTGCCCTGCCCAGCCTCATGAGAGAGAACCCTACTATGTATGTCTAGATTGGGAAAAGAGCAAAAGGCAAAATTAAAGTCCAGTTTCTTCTGAATACATATCACTTTTGCACCATCATAAAGTCAAAAGATTGTAAGTCAAATCATCATAAGTTGCGGACTGTCTGTATTTTATTACAGAAGCCTGAACAGACTATGGCACTGCTGCTGCTGCTGCTAAGTCGCTTCAGTCGTGTCCGACTCTGTGCGACCCCGTAGACGGCAGCCCACCAGGCTCCCCCGTCCCTGGGATTCTCCAGGCAAGGACACTGGAGTGCCTTCTCCAATGCATGAAAGTGAAAAGTGAAAATGAAGTCGTATCCAACTCTTAGCGACCCCATGAACTGCAGCCTACCAGGCTCCTCCGTCCATGGAATTTTCCAGGCAAGAGTACTGGAGTGGGGTGCCATTGCCTTCTCAGGACTACAGCACTGGGCACATGTTAAGATGCTCTAGAAGGAAATGTCTTCATGAATTAGAGGAGACAGAAGTGATATGCAAAATGAGAGATTGATGTCATTGCTTTTGCCCAGATAAAATGAAGCTGAGGTGTGGGAAAGGAGGCTGGGGTAAGCACCCTAAGGTGCTGAGTGCAGGGCTGAACACTCCAGCTTTGGATTTAGAGAAGCGGGATGTAGGTAGTCATTAGGAAATTAGAGGAAAAGATGATGATACTAGAGAGGAGATGGAAGAGCTGGCAGAGTCAGAGTAGATATTTTCACAATGCAGATTGTGGTAGCCTGCCTCTAAGATGCCCTGTAAGCTGAAGTCCATGGGGTCACACAGAGTTGGACATGACTTAGTGACTGAACAACAACAGGGACCCTGGTAGCTCAGCCGGTAAATAATCTGTCTGCAATGCAGGAGTGTGCTGTGCTTAGTCATTCTTTGTGATCCCATGGACTGTAGCCCACCAGGCTCCTCTGCCCATGGGGATTCTCCAGGCAAGAATACTGCAGTGGGTTGCCATTTCCTCCTCCAGGGGATCTTCCCAACCCAGGGATTGAACCTAGGTCTCCCACATTGCAGGTGGATTCTTTACCATCTCAGCCACCAGGGAAGACTGGGGTTCAATCCCTGGATCAGGAAGATCCCCTGGAGAAGGAAATGGCAACCCACTCCAGTATTCTTGCCTGGAAAATCCCATGAATAGAGGAACCTGGCAGGCTACAGTCTATGGGGTCTCAAGAGTCAGACACAACTTAGCAACTAAACCACCACCACCACCAAGATGCCCTCATGAGCACCACCTCCTGGCAGTCATACCCTTGTATGTCCCCTCTCACAATCAGTTAGTGTTGGGCTGTGTAACCAAAGGCATATGGCAGAAATTATAAAATTTTACTTTTGATAATAAATTATACAAAACTTCAGTTCCATCTTGGGTTCTCCTGGGCTCTCTCAGATCACTTACACCAAGGGTAGCAAACTGCCTTATGGAGAAGCCCATGTAGAAAGGAAGTGAAGCCTCCTGCCAAGAGCTATGTGAGTAAGCTCGCACTTCTAGCCTGCCTTTAACGACTAGCTGACAGCTTGATTGCAACCTCATGAGAGAATCAACCAGCATTCTGGACCCTCAGAAGGTGTGTGAGATAATAGACATTTATTGTTTTAAGCTACTAAGTTTTTGGTACTTTTAAATAAACTTGTAGATAAATAATTATTTATTGTTTTAAGATCCTAAGTCATTTATTAGATAGCAGTGGTTAACTAACACATAGCATTAGAAAAAGTGAAAGCAAATATATAAAAACATAGTACACATACACTAAACTCAAGGGATTGCTTTTCCATCTAGGGCAGAGCATGGAATGAACAGAAGGTTGACAGAGCCAGTATTTTTGTGATTTCAGTTGTGTCCTGGGTGAGACTCAAATTAACTTATACAAAGTGCATAATAATTAATCCTCTCTACCATGAAAGCGATTGGAAAGTACACCTATATACCAAGCCAAGTATATAGCAAGTTAAGTGTATTTCCTATAAAGTTGTTTAAAGACTTCATTTTTATGCTCATATAGCATACCTCCTGCATAGCATTTCACATACTCTCCGTCCCAGACACTGTACAGGGACCAGAACAGCCAAATGCAGCCCTGACCTGAGCCCTTTATCCCTTGCTCCCTTCCCTGGAGCTTCCGTGATGCCAAGGTGGGCAATGTCCCCAGAACCCACGCAGCTCTCAAGCATACACAAGCCAGAAGTGTGGGTCAGCTAATGTCCATGGAGCTCCCCTTGACAAACAAGGGCACAAGAATAGATGTTAAATGCTTCTCCCTTCACCTCCTGGTAGAAAGCTCTGAGATGCCGCTCAAAAGCTTCCTTAGTCAGGTACTAAGGAAGCCACACTCAGTGGAGACCAGCCCCATACTGCGTCCTCATGGTAGCTTTCCCCTCTCTTTCCCTTCCTTCCTGGTTCACTCCCAAGGGCTCTCACTCCTGCCCCTTCGGTTACATTCTTAAATTGGTGACACACACAGTAAAGAATCCACCTGCAATGCAGGAGATCTAGGCCTGATCCCTGAGTCAGGAAGATCCCCTGGAGGAGGGTATGGCTACCCACTCCAGTATTCTTGCCTGGAGAATTCCATGGACAGAGGAGCCTTGCAGGCTACAGTCCATGGGGTCAGACAGAGTTGGACAGGACTGAGCGACCAACACGACCAACACTTTCACTCTTGCCTTTTGTTTCAGCTTCTGCTCTGGGGAAACTCAGGCTGAGACAATGTTGCTCAGTGTCCAAAGTACAAGGAACCTTGTGGTAAAGGCTCCATAAACTTCAGCTTTAGGAGTGGTCTCCATGGAAAAACTGTTTCATTTTGTCTTTTCTTTATGGTTAGTGCATTTGTTTCCTTCCTGGTTTTTGTCTTTGATTTTCTGTTTTTATTTTAACATTACTTTTGCATGTATGGCAAATCCAACTTTCAGGAAGCTAGTAGGATATAAATAACAGACATGTGATTTGTGTCACTTCCTTTAATAAGAATTGAGATCAAAAGAACAGAAGGCCCTGGCTCAGAGAATGAAGAAGCCAGGTAAGGTGTCATTTTGAAGCACCTCTTAGAGGAAAGACTTATAGAGACAGTACTCAAGATGAGAAATAAATTCAAAGGGAAAAGACCTCTAACTCGACTGTCCTGCCCCATTTCTTAGATTCTCAGCACTTAGCCAGAACCTGGCACACAATAAATGTTTGTGTTGAATGAAGTGATGGTCCTAGGGATTTCTCTAGCTGATTTAGTTTCCTTTAACTGACTGTAGAACTACAAGAGTACATTCAGGTGCTTCCTGAGAGTCTATACTACAGAAACTCCATCAAACCACCCTCAGAGATGGCCTCAGCCACACAGCCTTGTGACAAGGACATTAACAAAACAAGAAACACAGCGAGTATTCCTCTGGGCACTAGAAGGTGACTTAAAAAAAAATACTGTTCAGGAGGCAATTTACCAGATGAGATGTCAGAGTATCCAGCAGCTCACCAAGATTGAACTTAACATTCTTGCAAAATGACATTAAATGACAGTCCAGCTGCCTCCGATTACAGATCTTCCGAATCTGAAAGTCAGCCAGAGGATACATTTTCCTTACTTCTCACCACTACAAATGATGGTCACAGTACATGAGAAATTCCAGTGCTTTAAAAACCACCTATTGTTCCCTTCATACTGAAAGTCTTACCATTAACTTGGAGTTCATTAAAATTTATTACGAGCATTCCAACAAGGCCTCACAGAAGCTCGGTTACCAAACTCCCATGGTACAGGAAGGAAGAGATACAGACGGCATCGACACCCTGCCTCTAGCTGGTCAATGCAGTCTAAATGGTGACCACCTGGTACAATTATTTTCTTTGAAGTAAACACATTTTCTCCGGGCCTCATAATCAAATACTACTTCAGAGCAGGTAGTAACATTACTTCCTTTGTGACAAACAATGACAACTTGATTAGGAAAATAAACACAGCTCCAGTCAAATGTGTTCATCACCAGAGGCGGCACATCTTGATTCTAAATCTCAGTGTTAGCCTGTAGTTTCCAGTATTCTCAGCAAAGTTCTCTAAAATTTAACATTTTGTTTGCCCACTGCAAAACTTGGATCAATGTATTCTCAGAGTGCATATGAGGCCTTTTGTTAAAGATAAGATGAAGTTGGAAAATGTGATTTAAAAAAAAATAACTTCCCATCATATCGTTTTTATAAAATTTAGTCTGAATTATCACTTTTTTAGGGGGTAGGGGTGAGACCTCATAATAAAACAGGTAATGCTGATAAGTATATTAATATAAGCTAATTAAGTTATGACCAACCTAGACAGCATATTAAAAAGCAGAGACATTACTTTCTCAACAAAGGTCCATCTAGTCAAAGCTATGGTTTTTCCTGTAGTCATGTATGGAAATGAGAGTTGGACTTTTTAAAGAAAGCAGAGCGCCAAAGAATTGATGCTTTTGAAATGTGGTGTTGGAGAAGACTCTTGAGAGTCCCTTGGACTGCAAGAAGATCCAACCAATCCATCCTAACGGAAATCAGTCCTGAATATTCATTGGAAGGACTGATGCTGAATCTGAAACTCCAATACTTTGGCCACCTTATGCAAAGAACTGACTCATTTGAAAAGATCTGATGCTGGGAAAGATGAAGGCAGGAGGAGAAGGGGATGACAGAGGATGAGATGGTTGGATGGCATCACCGACTCGATGGACATGAGTTTGAGCAAGCTCTGGGAGCTGGTGATAGACAAGGGAGCCTGGCGTGCTGTAGTCCATGGAGTAGCAAAGAGCTGGACACAACTGCACGACTGAACTGAATTAATATAAACTAAAATTAGTTGAAGAGTGACACAGAATGTGGAAGGTGATGTTACAGCAAAGGTTAAGAATAGGTCTGTATAGATGGCCAATAGGCACATGAAAAGATGCTCAACCCCACTAATAATCAGAGAAATACAAATCAAAACTACAGTGAGGTACTATCTCATACCAGTCAGAATGACCATTACTAAAAAGTCTACAAATAATAAACACTGGAGAGGATGTGAAGAAAACGGAAGCCTCCTACATTATTGGTAGGAATGTAAATTGGTACAGCCACTATTGAGAACAGTATGGAGGTTCCTTAAAAAACTTAAAATACAGTTACCATATGATCCAGCAATCCCACTGCTGGACATATATCTGGAGAAAACTACAATTTGAAAAGAAACATGTACCCCAATGATCATAGCAGCAATCTTTACAATAGCCAAGACATAGAAGCAACTTCAGTGTCCATCAACAGATGAATGGATAAAGAAGATGTGGTATACATATACAATGGAATATTATTCAGCTATAAAAAGAGTGAAATAATGCCATTTACAGCAACATGGATGGACCTAGAGATTATCCTACTAACTGAAGTCAGCCAAAGACAAATATCATGTGATACTGCTTATCTATGAGTTCTTTAAAAAAAAAAAAAAAGGATAAATGAACTCATTTGCAAAACAGAAAGAGACTCACAAATGTAGAAAACAAATTTATGGTTACCAAAGGGGAAAGGGGAGGGAAGGATAAATTAGGAGTTTGATATTAACATATATATACTACTATACATAAAATAAAAAAGCCCTACTGTATAGAATGGGGCACTATATGCAATATCTTATAATAAACTACAATGGAAAAGATTATCAATATTATAAACTATAAAAGAACTACTTTGCTGTACACCAGAAACACAGCATTGTAAATCAACTGTACGTCAATTTAAAAACATTTATTTTCAAAAGAATAGGTCTGTAAAGGTGCTGATACATAACCACAGTTACTGAGAAAAGAAAAAAAAAGAATCACTCACAATAAACCTGCTTTTAAAACATGCAACTGACGTTGTAGTTCAAGACTAACAGTTCAAGAGATTTATAGGTTCTCTTACCATTTTCTGATTTATTGAAGAACTCTCTCAATCCCAAACCCAATTCCTTCCTCCTCTACCCATTCACTGTCCCCTGAGCACACACTGTAGCACCAAGCGCACCGTACTATAGTTATCTGTTCCTACCGCTGTGTCTCTGGCCTCCCGCCACCACACAAATGTGCACACATGCACACACACCTGGAGTGAAGGGCCGTGTGGTCATCTGGGCATTCCCAGTGGCAGGCACGGTGCCTGGTTACTGGGCACTTAGTCAGTGTTAACAGAGTAAAGAAATAAATGAACCAGTGAATGTTAAATGAACTGGAGACAAAAATCACACATTGTTAAAGCTGGGAGAGCCATAAGGAAATATCCAATCCATTGTCCTTTTTTTTACGGTAAATGAAACCAAGCAGAGAGGTGCAATGTCTTGCCACAAAGATGGAAACCAATCCCCGTGCCAGTGAATCATGCATTTGGATCCTTTCCAACAGCCATGGCAGATAGTCCCCTAGTTTATAGATGGCAAAATCACTCTGTTTAGTTGCTACTCCTTTGCCCTTTATCTTTTGGCCTTTTAAATCCATGCTATAACAGGAAATAATAAGAATTATATGAAATTCAAATCATCTTGGTTAAAAAGACTGGTATTATTGGCTAGAAAAAGTTCAGTTTATAAATAGATTTTAACTAGCTATTTTCATCCTCTGCTCCCACTGCCTTACAGAAGTCTTCATCATGTTTTTGTTAGTCATACTACCATTCTCATCTTTTCAAATAAGAAAGAGACCTCCAAATTCAGGGATTCTACATGGTGACAAGAACTGAAACAGGAATAAAAGAGAGGGATCACGCTGAAAATGATCAAAGGTTATGGGGACGGTAACGGTGGCATATCCATTCAGTAGAATATTATGCAGTCTTTATCAATTACTTTTATGAGTAGCTTGCTAGAGCACTGAGAAATACGATTATATTTCATTGTTAACTGAATAAAAGGTATCAAATGGGGCACAAATTATTAAAACGCAGCAAGGAAAAATGATTAGAAATAAATATACTAAAAGATGGTCATTATGTTTCAGTGGTAGAATTAGAGCTAATCTTTTCCTTTTCTATTTTTTCATAGTTTAAAAATATTCTAAAACATATTTATATTACTCTCAAAATGGAAAAATTGAACATATATAACTTTTTATAGAAATTTAGAAGTTTGTATCAGAGGTTACACAACCAATATTAAATTTTCCTTTGTAACATTTTTCTTAAGTTTCCCTATTTTTCTCTTCCTTCCAAATCCTGACAAAGCCTCTGGTGAGAACGCCTTCTGAGCTTGGAAATAAGGTTCTGGTTGAAGACATAAATTAAGGAAACCTAAAGCCACCTTTTCCCTTAGGACGTGTTTGAGAAACATACTGAGAAATTCACTGTATTTATTAGAGTGAAGAACTTTCTGCAAAGTCCTTTTACTGCATTTTTTATGTTCTTAGAAAACTTGGAGGGCCCTAAATATTTCACAATCTCTTTCCTGGGTTTGGTTTCTCAATGTGTGTTCAATTTTTTTCTCCATGATGGTAAATGCCTTTCCTTTTGAGATCACTGATTACTCTGGCACTAATGGCTCAATTAAATCAGAGATATAACTTTTAGGTACCATCTATATTAAGAAGAAGAAAATAAGCTTGATAGGAGGGACCCCTCCAGCTACTTCCTAAAGTTCTTACAGCACATTCACCACACTTTTCAAAAGCTATTTCTTCAAAAAGTACATTACAGTACTTGGTGTGTCTTCAGGGCAGGTAGCTTTGCTGGGGCACAGCTCAGGAACTCCTACTGGAGGACTGCATCGGGCAATCACCAAGCAACGGCTGACAGCTTCATGCTGTTCCTTCTTCCTTACTTCCTCTGGGAAAGTTGTACGTGACTGCCTGACACTTGTCAATGGATCTGTGGGCCCCCAGCCTGAACTGATGCCCAGATGAACACAATAAACAGCTGACTGAGTTCTTTCCCTACCTCATCTGCACTGTCTGGCCCACTTTTTACCCATAAGTGCTCTTTCTATGTGGTAGACAGATGTGCTCCTTGGAAAGCTGTCTAGGTTTCTAGTGGACTGTAAGAACAAATAAAACCTTCGCCAGTCTTAGATTTAACCCTGAGAAAGAGATCAAAGCATCAACTTAGGCAAATGTTTCCAGAGCCAAAACAAGATTCCACTACTGGACAGTCCATCCATTTACGGGCAGACTCAGCTCTTCCCAAAGGGAAAAGGAGGTGCTTTCTACTTTTGTTTCCCATGCCTTGGGGTTTTTGAGTGTGCAAAGAGTATCATTCTCAAATAAATGGACCTATTCTTCTCACAATTCCATCAAACCCAAGGCATTACAAGTCATACTACTTTATCCTTAACAAGGGAATGTGTAGATTATTAACTCATGCCCAAACTTTAGAAAAAATTATAAAAAATTTGAGGTTACTTAGAGAGACATAGGAGAAGGCAATTGTACCCCACTCCAGTACACTTGCCTGGAAAATCCCATGGACGGAGGAGCCTGGTGGGCTGCAGTCCATGGAGTCGCGAAGAGTCGGACATGACTGAGTAAATTCACTTTCACTTTTCCCTTTCATGCATTGGAGAAGGAAATAGCAACTCACTCCAGTGTTCTTGCCTGGAGAATCCCAGGGACAGGGGAGCTTGGTGGGCTGCCGTCTATGGGGTCGCACAGATTTGGACACGACTGAAGTGACTTAGCAGCAGCAGCAGCAGAGAGACATGACCTGGATAATCAGGTGGTGTGATCACTCACCTAGAGCCAGACAGCTTGGAGTGTGAAGTCAAGTGGGCCTTAGGAAGCATCACTATGAACAAAGTTAGTGGAGGTGATAGAACTCCAACTGAGCTATTTCGAATCCTAAAAGATGATGCTGTGAAAATGCTGCACTCAATATGCCAGCAAATTTAGAAAACGCAGCAGGGGCCACAGGACTGGAAAAGGTCAGTTTTTATTCTACTCCCAAAGAATATTCAAACTACCACACAATTGTACTCATCTCACTTGCTAGCAAGGTCATGCTCAAAATTCTCCAAAATAAGCTTCAACGGTATGTGAACTGAAAACTTCCAGATGTACAAGCTGGATTTAGAAAAGGGAGAGGAACCAGAGATCAAATTGACAACACCTGCTGGATCACAGAAAAAGCAAGGGGATTCTAGAAAAACATCTGCTTCACTGACTACACTAAAGCTTTTGATTGTGTGGATCACAACAAACTGTGGAAAATTCTTAAAGAGATGGGAATACCAGACCACCTTATGTGCCTCCTGAGAAATCTGTATGCAGATCAAGAAGCAACAGTTAGAACCAGACATGGAACTATGGACTGGTTCAAAATTATTCTAGAAAAACATCTGCTTCACTGACTACACTAAAGCTTTTGATTGTGTGGATCACAACAAACTGTGGAAAATTCTTAAAGAGATGGGAATACCAGACCACCTTATGTGCCTCCTGAGAAATCTGTATGCAGATCAAGAAGCAACAGTTAGAACCAGACATGGAACGATGGACTGGTTCAAAATTGGGAAAGGAGTATGTCAAGGCTGTATATTGTCACTCTGCTTATCTAACCTATATGCAGAGTACATTATGCAAAATGCCGGGCTGAATGAAGCACGAGCTGGAATCAAGGTTGCTGGGAGAATTTATCAGTAATCTCAGATATTCAGAGGACCCCACCCTAAAGGCAGAAAGTAAAGAGGAACAAAAGAGCCTCTTGATGAAGGTGAAAGAGGAGAGTGAAAAAGCCGGCTTTAAACTCAACATTCACAAAACGAAGATCATGGCATCTGGTCCCATCGCTTCATGGCAAATAGATGGGGGAAAAAAGGAAACAGTGACAGACTTTCTTTTCTTGGGCTCCAAAATCACTGCAGATGGTGACTGCAGCCTTGAAATTAAAAGATGCTTGCTCCTTGGAAGAAAAGCTATGACAAACCTAGACAGCATATTAGAAAGCAGAGATATTACTTTGCTGACAAAGGCCTTTCTAATCAAAGCTGTGATTTTTCCAGTAGTCATGTACAGATGTGAGAGTTTGATCATTAAGAAAGTTGAGCACCAAAGCATTGCTGCTTTTGAACTGTGGTGTTGGAGAAGACTCTTGAGAGTCCCTTAGAGATCAAACCAGTCAATCCTAAAGGAAATCAACCCTGAATATTCACTGGAAGGACTGATGCTGAAACTGCAGCTCCAAGATTTTGGTCACCTGATGTGAAGAGCCAACTCATTGGGAAAGATGCTGATGCTGGGAAAGATTGAGGGCAGGAGGAGCAGAGGGTGAGATGGTTGGATGGCTTCACTGATTCAGTGGACACGAGACTGAGCAAACCCCGGGAGATAATGAAGGACAGAGAAGCCTGGGATGCCATAGTCCATGGGTCACAAAGAGTCGGACATGACTGAACAACTGAACAACAAAGAGAGACGTGAATAACATACAAGCATAAAAGTAAATAATGAGAGAAAAAAATTTCCTCTCAGGCTATTTCAACCCTTCAACTTTTGCCCACTCTGTGAGTGCTAAATCGCTTCAGTCGTGTCTGATGCTCTGCAACCCTATGGACTGTATCCCACCAGGCTTCTCTGTCCATGGGATTCTCCAGGCAAGAAAACTGGAGTGGGTTGCCATGCCCTCCTCCAGGGGATCTTCCTGATCCAGGGATCGAACCCACATCTCTTACGTCTCCTGTGTTGGCAAGTAGGTTCTTTACCACTACTGCCCACTATGATAAACATTAAATACTTAGGTTAATGATGCTCTCTGAGACAGTGTGGAATGCTATTTTGATCCCTTCAAATCATGCAGCTCTTTTCCTTGGAAATTTCTCTCTGCTAAATCCAATCTATTGAAATGTATATGAACTTGTACCTCCATTCAAATAAAAACATTAACGGATCAAAAGCACACCATATCTTCTCGTGCTAGATTTTGCTTAGTATTAATAAGTGCCAATAAAAAAAATCTAAGCAGTCTTATCAAAAAGTCTACAAACAATAAATGCTGAAGAAGGTGCAGAGAAAAGGGAACCCTCTTACACTGTTGGTGGGAATGCAAACTAGTACAGTCACAATGGAGAACAGTATGGAGATTCCTTAAAAAACTGGAAATAGAACTGCCATACAACCCAGCAATCCCACTGCTGGGCATACACACCAAGGAAATCAGAACTGAAAGAGACACGTGTACCCCAATGTTCACCTCAGCAGACGGATGGATAAGAAAGTTGTGGTACGTATACACAATAGAATATTACTCAGCTATTAAAAAGAATGCATTTTAATCAGTTCTAATGAGGTGGGTGAAACTGGAGCCTATTAAACAGAGTGAAGTCAGTCAGAAAGAAAAACACCAATATAGTATATTAACGCATATATATGGAATTTAGAAAGATGGTAACAATGACCCTATATATGAGATAGTAAAAGAGACACAGATGTAAAGAACAGACTTTTGGACTCTGTGGGAGAAGGCGAGGGTGGGATGACCTGAGAGAATAGCATTGAAACGTGTATATTATCATATGTGAAACAGGTCGCCAGTCCAGGTTCAATGCATGAGACAGGGTGCTCAGGGCTGGTGCACTGGGATGACCCTGAGGATGGGATGGGGAGGGAGGTGGAAGGGGGATTCAGGATGGGGAACACATGTACACCTGTGGCTGATTCATGTCAATGTATGGCAAAACCAATACAATACTGTAAAGTAATTACCCTCCAATTAAAATAAATTAATTAATTTTTTAAAAATCTAAGCAGTCTTAACAAGAATCCATGAATGATGGCTCAGAACCTTTCCTCCCAAAATCTGGTTCTGCCTCACTCATACAGTCTCACTCCCTATCTTACCAACAAAAGCATGCCTGAGCAAATTCATGTGCACATGCCAAAAAAGATAAGTGACAGCTGTCTTCTAGCCAGTTTTTAAACAGATTACATGGGATATCTGTGAAGAGAGGAGAAAGGCAAATGAGCAAGCAGAAGATTCATGAAGCAGCTACGTGCAACCTTCCAGAAACTATGGCTACCTGAGTTTTCCATGTCAGGAGACCAGAATCATAGTTTTAGAAATGGAAGACATCTATGAGATACTGTTCACACCTTCCATTTCTAGGGAAATAGGCTTTAGGGAGGTTTGGTGACTTAATCAAGGTCATATACCTGGTTGGCAGCAGAGTTAGGAACAGAATCTAGGTCTTCTGGCTCCAAGAACTCTTTCAATTATACCACAAAAATCTTTATTCCTATAAAGATTTAGGAATCTTTATTCCTATAACAGTCTGACTTAAAAACAAACCAGATGAAAATCTAAAGTGGTTTATATTCATACAATTCCTATTTTTATATACAGAATATAATTAACATTATTGAACCTTCTCTCTGTGAATGAAGGTCACTGTTAAGCAGATCAATGATGTCAGCTCTATAATGCAGGGTCTGTGAATGCTGATTTGAATTAGAGTGTAGCGCCATATGATAACTATTTTTTATGGATTTACTCTTTGCTCTCATTCCTTGCTGCTCTGAGGCTCTGCTCTAAGCATCATCCCCTTCCCTACCTTCTAATTCTGAATTCATGTTTTTGAAAGTCTGTTCCCTAGAGTAATATGAAATGTAGACAAATGTTTATATTCATTGCAGCATTATTCATAATAGCAAAACCAAAAAAAAAAACCATAATCATCCAACATAAGAAATGCTTAGTGAGTAGCAATTTCAAAGAATAGAACATTATGCAGCCATTAAAATTACCTTCACTGAAGAGGTTTTAATAAAATGAACAGCCACTTTCACTGTTCCTTTTCTCCACATCCCCTCAGCTTAACTTTAACAGATTATGGCTATTATAGAGTGTACATATTCCAAATGGTCAGGAATTTTTCGCTAGAAGCCATAAATCTATGTTTTAACATAAACATAAAACATAAATCTATGTTTTAGCTGGATTTCATTATGCAAGGTCTCTGTTTTGTACATCTCAGATTCCTCTCTGCCCTTTCTATGCTTGTCCCTCTTTCTTACAACTGTCAGGCATATTGCTATGCACTCCACAAACGCCAACTGTGTGAATGACAACCTGCATGAATATGGTGGCAGCCAAGCTTGATGAGTAGTTAGGAGGCTGGAATTCCAGCTCTATAACTAACTGTGTTACTTTAGACAAGTCTCAGTTTTCTCATTATAGAATGGTATGGGCAATCCTAAAATTCATATGGATGCATAAGACCCAGAATTACCAAAGCAATCTTTAAGGGTTGGGTGGAGGGGGGAAGCAGGAGGCATAACCCTCCCAGACTTCAGACAATACTACAAAGCTACAGTAATCAAAACTGCATGATATTGGCACAAAAACAGACATATGGATCAATGTAACAGAAGAGAAATCCCAAATATCAACCCACACACTTATGGACAATTAATCTTTGACAAATGAGGCAAGAATATACAATGCAGACAGGACAGTCTCTTCAAGTGGTGTTGGGAGGGTGGGACAGTCACATGTAAATCAATGAGGTTAGAACACATTCTTTCACCATACACAAAAATAAATTGTAAATGGCTTAATGAAATATAAGACATGACAGCATAAAACTCCTTGAGGAGAACACAGGCAAAACATTCTCTGACATAAACTGTACCAGTGTTTTCTTAGGTCAGTGTTCCAAGGCAATAGCAACAAATGGAACCTAATCAAGCTTATAAACTTTTGCACAGTAAAGGAAACTATAAACAAAACAAAAAGACAACCTATGGACTGGGAGAAAATATTTGCAAATGATGTGACCAGTAAGGGCTTAATTTCTAAAATAGATAAACAATTCACATAATTCAATAACAAAAAAACCTAAGCAACTAAATTGAAAACTGAGCAGAAGACCTAAACAGACATTTCTCCAAAGAAGACATAAAGATAGTCAATAGACAGTTGAAAAGATGCTAATGCTGGAGAGGATGTGGCAAAAAGGGAATCCTTCTATACTGTTGGTGGGAATGTAAATTGGCACAGCCACTGTGGAAAAGAGTGGAGGTTCCTCAAAAAAAAAAAAAAAAGAACGGAGATGCCATATGATCCAGCAATCCCACTCCTGGGCATATACCTACCCAAACAAAACTACAATTTGAAAATACATATGCACCTCAGTATTCATAGCAGCACCATTTACAATGGCCAAGACATGGAAACAACCTAAATGTCCACTGTCAGATGAATGGATAAAGATGTGGTATACATACACACACACACACACACACACACACAATGGAATGTTACTCAGCCATAAAACAAAACAAAACAATGCCATTTTAGCAACATTAATGGACCTAGAGATTATCATATTAAATGAAGTAAGTCAGAAAAAGACAAATAGCATAGGATATCACATATATGTGGAATCTAAAGTATGATACAAATGAACTGATTTATGAAACAGAAACAGACTCACAGACTTGGAGAACAGACTTGTGGTTGCCAAGGGGGAGGGAGAAGGGGCTGAATGAACTGAGAGTTTGGAAATAGTTGATGCAAACTAGTATACATAGAGATAGATAAACAAGGTCCTACTATGTAGCACAGGTTACTATAATCAATTTCCTGTGATAAACCATAATGGAAATGAATATGAAAAAGAATATATATATACATATAACACAATCACTTTGCTGTACAGCAGAAATTAATACAATATTTAAATCATCTATACTTCAAATAAAATTTAAAAAATGGTTACGGGGACAGGAAGCAAATGGACTATTTGAGTTTTGTAATCTCTGAGAATCTTGAAACTTTAAAAATTATTCTGACAGGGCTGGTTACATAGCCTTACGTTACTCCAATAGGGTGAGAGAGGAGATGACTGAGCATTCCAAAGAGAAGAACGTTAAAAACAAGACAAATACAGAGGCTAAATAACTAAAAGCCCAACAGGCAGAAGAAAGTCACCGTGTCTTTCACACAATCAATAAAGCAAAGAAGAATCATAGAGAGAGTAGAGCTGTCCTGGGCAAGCCTAGACATGTGGATCTACAATGTGAATATAAACAGGTTAGAAGTTTGAATGAAAATGTGGACAGCTTAATCATCACAAAAGGTGCATCGATGGTTAGGCATGTGCAGAAAAAAAATTTTTTTTAAGGTTTGCTCTTCTGTTTGCTATTTAAGCTTGAAATCAAATGTTAAGAATGTCAGCACTGACACTGTTTAGATCATGTGAAAGAAAGTAAGATGATAATAACAATTCCTTTGTAGAAATAAAAACAGAAGATGCTGGTATTAAAAAGGGGATTAATACTACTAGCGTTTGACCGGAGAAGGCAATGGCACCCCACTCCAGTACTCTTGCCTGGAAAATCCCATGGGCGGAGGAGCCTGGTAGGCTGCAGTCCATGGAGTCGCTAAGAGTCGGACACGACTGAGCGACTTCACTTTCACTTTTCAATTTCATGCATTGGAGAAGGAAATGGCAACCCACTCCAGTGTTCTTGCCTGGAGAATCCCAGGGACGGGGGAGCCTGGTGGGCGGCCGTCTATGGGCTCGCACAGAGTCGGACATGACTGAAGTGACTTAGCAGCAGCAGCAGTGTTTGACCATTAGAAACCTATTTTCCCATACTTCTTAATCCATTTTGTGGGGGGGTGGGATGCAGAGGTGGTATGATCATTTTAATCAAGATATTTCTCCTGAATAAGTTTAGTTTTATTAAAGATTTTAATAATTCCAAGTAATATGGCACTGGTTTCATTACAATTAGGTTTTAGCTGACAGACCATGTAATAGATAGAATGGTATCACAAGGGAGGTCAATCCAGGCCTTCACTAAGTTCCATCATTAAAAAGCTCTTTTGGATAATATGAATTTACAGAAGGCAGTAAACCAAAGTGTCCAGTGTGGTGTTAGGGGCTAGGATTCATCTGAGGAGCTAAAGGAAAAGAAAGTCAAGTTCAACTTGAAACTTCAGGGGAAAAAATGATACTTCTTCAGAAAAGAAAATTTCTGAGATTAAAAAATAATACTTGAAGCAACTAACAGTTCTTGGATTATTGGATGTAAAAGTTTTCAGCTCACATCTAAAATTGAAGTGACACTTTAAAAGATTAAATCAGTAGAAGCACATTGCTGATAAAAGGCCAGAAAAATTCCATTTAAAAAAGAGCAAAAGTTTTTAACAGGATTTGATATTTCAGAGCCATTTTTAGAAATCTCTTGATTAAAGTTTTTGATACTAAAACTTCAGAAATGAAACTTACTGCTAATCCATGTTATATAACTTTGAGTCCAGTCTATCCTTCTTCTTCTCTCAAAGAAAAGGACCTAAATGTAACCAAAATCTAAAAAAAATTTCTTTAGGAAGAAAACATTGTATGTGTGCATGCGTGTGTGTGTGTGTATTAAAGACAAACATACCTGCTTCATCATAGGATACAGTCAATTTTTCTAGCATTTCTCGGTCAATTGATAGAATCTGCTGTTCAAGGATGGTCTGGTAAGACAATACACTATTTTCTTTGTCTTTCTCGTAGTCTTGAAGATGCTGCTTAAGGGCCTCTGGGAGTCGAGATTTTACATATTCAGCTGCTGTCTGCAGATAAAACAAATAGAGAGCCCCATTAATATTTCTCATCTTGGGTTTTTCACTTCCCCTTAGGTGCTGGAGTGAGAACGCAAGAGTACCGTGGAACCAGCTCTTTACACAAACACATCCTTGTCACTGCTGTTGTCATTTTAAGACTCCACTGTACCAAGTTAAGGGGCCAAATACACAAAATCACAGACTTTTAAGAGTTTTCCATCAGGTTTAAAGGTATAAAAGATGCGGACTGGCATTTAAGGAGTGAGACCTCAGAGTTTCAACTATTCCACTGACCCTGGAAGGCCCAGTGATAGTAATTCCACTGGAGATAGATAATCTGACTCACCCTTGTCTAGAATTCAGAAGCTAGAAACTCATCTGAGCAGGAAGCCCTACCATGCTGTGGCATCCACCTCTCTGCTTTGCTTTCTTGTTCTCTGCTCATTAATGCTTAGGCAGGAACTCTTGTGAAGCAAATAAAAAAGAAAGCCCTCTGCTAGGGTTAATAATGGAATAATAGGATAAACAGATGGAGAAGGAAATGGCAATCCACTCCAGTATTCTTGCCTTGAGAATCTCATGGATGGAGGAGCCTGGTGGGTTGCAGTCCATGGGGTCGCAAGGAGTCGGACACGACTGAGCAACTTCACCTTCACCAGGATAAACAGAAAATGAAGAGATCTAAAACAATGATGCCTCCATCTGAACAAAGAACTATTTACCACTAAAATATATTTTCTATTACATATAAATAACATATATATATTATTCTGAATATTTTTTTCCTGCTTCCGGACTATCTGCATAATAAACTCTCAACTAGTGACACCCAAAAATGCACACAATGACTTTCAACCAAGTAAGCGAGCTTCCCTTAAAAGGTAGGAAGGAAGACACCTGAAAAAGACCTTCCCAAAGATTCTGATACATTTTTCTGCTGGACTGAGGCCATAGCACACTTTTCTCCCTTCCAGCTGAGAATCACAGTTCAAGTTAAGTAGAACTTCAAGGGAGAAATTAAGTAATAGAGCAGCATGTATGACTCAGAAGAACTGAGTTCTTAAATTCTTAAAACACATCTCTTGAGAATGCCAAGAGTTTTGGCATCTTCTTACAGTGCAGTCCTACATCATACGTACAGGGTCTAAAGTTGATAAAATAAATGAAGGCATATATACATATATTATTTACAATTATATTCACAATTACTAGAAAACTAAAATAAGAGAAATTGTTAAACAGGATTGCCTCTGGGGTATGGGCCCAGAATAAGGTGAAGACACATTTATATATTTTTTTTTAAATTCCCATAATTAAAAACATTACCTTTAAAATATAACTTTTGGGGGTAACTTTTGTAGTTTTCCTTCTAAAGGCCAGCACAATTTAGGATGAAAAAAAAAAAAACTTGCCAGAAGAACGACAACTGACACTCAGGAAAAACCCACTGGGAAGTGGTAGGAAAAGCTATATTTCAGTCTTCAGAGCAGCCAAATATAGCACACAACACTTCATTTCCAGATTTATATTTAGATCCTCTAAGTTGGTTGCTGATGAAACTACAACTTTAAAATATCACCAAACACCACTCATTTTCTCTGCCAGCCAGCTAGCTAGTGCAGAACAAATACAATTATTCCATAAAATGTAAATGGACTCAGCACGTTAGTACAACATATTTAATTCTAAAGTTTAATAACAATTTTCTTCCGACAATGGAAAATGAAGAAACACACTGCAGAATAACTATTTCAAAATTCACACTACCTTGCTATTCAGTGTGACACGTGTCTTTGACTTTTTTCCCTTGGAAATATCTATGAGGTACAGGAAATAATTCCATAATGCACACTGAAAAAGTATTGGTGTATTCAGTCTTACTGAAAGCAAACCACACATTTTCTTCCCATTGTGTCCACTGATATACTCCCCTAATTAAAATCGAGATGTAGGTCTTGGAACAGAACCAATATTTTTTACTAAAGTGGAGTTAAATTTTGGCATTTCATTTCTAAAGCAGTATTACTTCATGGACAGTCAGACCTCTGTATCTACAGGTTCCAAATCTGTGGATTCAATCAGCTGCAGGTGGAAAATATATGAAAAGAAACCTGCCCCACCAGTCTGTGTGAGTGCCCTCAGCCAGCACCAAGGCCCCTCCAACGTGGCCCACAAACTTGCCAGCCCGACTAGGCACCCTTGGCGGGCGCCGGCATAGCCCCCCAGTGGCTCTCACCCTAGGGGTCATACCAGAACATTTGCAACAGCGGCAACCAGGCCTTACGGCCAGCCCCAGCCCCAGCATGCCCACAGCAAGAGGACCGTTGTCTCACACCATATACAATAATGAACTCAAAATGCATCACAGACTTTAAGGCCTGAGACCATAAAACCCCTAGGAGAAAACACAGTCAGTATGGTCTCTGACACTGACCTTAGCGATATTTTTTTGGCTCTGTCTCCTCAGGCCAGGGAAACAAAAGCACAAATAAACAAATGTAAAACTACATCAAACTAGAAAGCTTTTGCACAGCAAAGGAAACCATCAACAAAACAAAAAGACAACCTACTGAACAGGAGAAGATATTTGTAAATGGTGGATCTGATAAGGGGTTATTATCCAAACTATATAAAGAAGTCATACAATTCAATTTTTTTTAAATCCATTTAAAAAATGGGCAGAGAACCTGAATGGACATTTCTCCAAAGAAGACATACAAATGGCTGGCCAACAGACACATGAAAAGATGCTCAAAGTCACTAATGATCAGGAAAATGCAAATCAAAACTACAACGAGCTATCACCTCACACCTGTCAGAATGGTTGTCGTCAAAAAGACAACAAATAACAACTGTTGGTGAGAATATGGAGAAAAGGGAACCCTTGAGCACTACTGGCTGAAGTGTAAGTTGGTGTACCCACCATGGAAAACAACATGAAGGGTCCTTTAAAGTTAAAAATAGAACCACCAGGCTTCCTGATGGTCCAGTGGTTAAGAGTCCCCCTTGCAGTGCAGGGGACATGGGTTCCATCCCTGGTCCATGAAGATCCCACATGCTGCAAGGCAATTAAGTCTGTGCGCTGCAACTACTGAAGCCTGAATGCCTAGAGTCCATTCTCCACAACCAGTGGAGCCACTGCAATGAGAAGCCTGTGCACCACAACTAGAGAGCAGCCCTGTCTTGCTGCAATTAGAGAAAAGCTGGTACACAGCAATGGACACCCAGTGCAGCCAAAGATAAAACAATAAATTAATTTAAAAATACTATTAAAAAACTACCAAACAATCTAGAAATTCCACTTCTGAGGATTTAACCAAGGGGAGAAAAAACCCACTAACTCAAAAACAGCCCTGTGTTCAGTGCAGTACTATTTACTATAGCCAAGATATGGAAGCAACCAACAAATGTCTGTTGGATCACGGACAAATTCCACACAACCATAGGGACAGTTCCAGCAGCCTATCTTACGTATTTGTGTGTATGTTAGTCACCCGGCTGTGTCTGACTCTTTGCAACCCCATCCACTGTAGCCTGCCAAGCTCCTCTGTCCATGGGATCAAACCTAGGTAGGTCATCTGCATTGCAGGCAGATTCTTTACCATCTGAGCCACCAGGGAAGCATGGCCAAGATATGGAAGTAAACCAGAAGTTCACTGATAGAAAAATGGATAAAAGAAGATGTGGTATATATGTGCAAAGGAATATAATTCAGTTGTGAAAAAGAACAAAATCTTGTCAATTGCAGCAAAATGGTATTATGCTAAGTGAAATAAATTAGGCAGAGAAAGACAAATACTATGTGATCTCATTTACATGTGGAATCTAGAAAGCAAATGAATAAACCAAAGAAGAGAAAAACGAACTCATGGATATAGAGAGGTAGAAGGGACAGAGTGGGAGGTTAGGTGAAATAGGTAACAGGGATTAAGAGGTGCAAACTTCAAGTTATAAAATAAATAAATCAGATGTACTATACAGTATAAGGAATATATAGGCATTCCTTGTTTTACTGTGCTATCATTTATTGCCTTTTTTTTTTTTTTTTTAACAAATTGAAGGTTTGTGGCAGCCCTACATGGTAAGATAGTGGCCAGGAATTTTTAGCAATACAGTATTTTTAAATTACTTTGCCAACAAAGGTCCATTTAGTCAAAGCTACGGTCTTTCCAGTAGTCATGTATCAATGTGAGAGTTGGACCATAAAGAAGGCTGAGCACAGAAGAATTGATGCTTTTGAACTGTGGTGTTGGAGAAGACTCTTGAGAGTCCCTTGGACTACAAGGAGATCAAACCAGTCAGTCCTAAAGGAAATCAATACTGAATATTCATCTGAAGGACTGATGCTAAAGCTGAAGCTCCAGTACTTTGGCCACCTGATGCAAAAAGCCAACTCATTAGAAAAGACCCTGATGCTGGGAAAGATTGAAGGCAGGAGGAGAGGGGGATGACAGAAGAGATGGTTGGACGGCATCACCAACTCAATGGACATGAGTTTGAGCAAGTTCCAGGAGATGGTGGAGGACAGGGAAGCCTGGGTGCTGCAGTCCATGGGGTCACAAAGAGTCAGACACGACTGAGCAGTCGAACAACATTTTTTAAATAAAGGGCATGTACATTGTACTATTTTTAGACATAATGCTACTGTACACTTAATAGACTATAATAACTTTTATATGCACTCAGAAACCAAAAAAACATTGTATGGTTCACTTTATTGCAATATTAGCTTTATTTCAGTGGTTTGGAACCAAACCTGGAATATCTCAGAACATGACTGTAGTGGATAACACTGTAATAATTTTGTGTGGTGACAGATGGTTACTGGACTTACTGTGGGGATCATTTTGTAATACATTTAATTGTCAAATGACTATGTTGAACACCCGAAACTAACATAATGTTGCGTGTTAACTATACTTCAATTTTTAAAAGTTAAAAAAAATTTCAGAAAATTCCATAAAGCAAAACTTGAATCTGCCATGCCAGGAACTATTTACATAGGATTTACACTGTATCTAACAAATTTACATTGTATTAGGTATTATACGTGATCTACAGATGATTTAAAACACATGCATAAGTTATAGGTAAATATTACACCTTTTTATATGCAGCTTGAGTGACTTGGATTTTGGCATCTGAGAGGGTCCTGGAACTAATCCTCTGTGGACACTTAGGGACTACTATGGAGAGTTCTTTCCACTGAGAAAGATTTTTAAGAAGAACAGAAAGAAACAACTCTAGCAAAATATTAGGTTCTTTCAAGATATTTCAAGAAATCACCTTTATACTGAGGTGATTCTCTAACTGTATTCAAATGTCAGTTTAAAACCTTACATTCTAGCAAAAACCTATGCTAAAAAGTAGGCTGGCTGTCATAAAAATACCACATGATCTCATGTGTGAAAAATAAAAACACAAAACCAAACTCACAGATACAGAGAACAGATTGGTGGTTGCCAGAGGTGAGCAAAATGGGTGAAAGTAGTTAAAAGATACCAAACCTCCACTTATAAAATAAGTCCTGGTGACTACAGTTAATAATGCTGTATTGCATTGTTGAAAGTTGATGAGAAAACAGATTTTAAACGTTTTCATCAAAAGAAAAATATGCATAATGATGTGTGATTAACTAGACCTTACTGTGGTGATTGTTTCACAATATACACAAATACTGAATCATTATGTTGTACACATGAAACTAATAAGTCAATTATATCTCAATAAAAAACAGGTGTTCATATTATTAACTGAGACTGTAAATATTGCACAAGTAATAGTACAAAGAGTAGCTTAAATTTTAAACTTTCACCAGAGTTCTAAAAGTGAAGTGAAAAACAAAATTAAAAACTAGGATTACTTATCTATTCTTTCATCATTGGTAAGTGCTACTAGAAATTTAAGTCCTAAACTGAATATTCTCATAAACTATTCCAGAAATAGTACTTCTTACAATCTTGAGTCTTGCATTTGTGTGGTACTTTATGCTTTTCTCAGCAATTTAGGTTGCTAACATTCTGTGTCTTCACAATAACTTTGAGTGAAAGTAGGCAGAATATGGGCTTCCCTGGTAGCTTAGCTGGTAAAGAATCCGCCTGCAGTGCAGGAGACCCTAGTTTGATTCCTAGGTTGGGAAGTTTCCCTGGGGAAGGGACAGGCTACCCACTCCAGTATTCTTGGGCTTCCCTGGTGGCTCAGACAGTAAAGAAACCACCTGCAATGTGGGAGACCTGGGTTTGAGCCCTGGGTTGTTGGGAAGATCCCACAAAGGAGGGCATGGCAACCCACTCCAGTATTCTTGCCTGGAGAATCCCCATGGACGGGCTACAGTCCATGGGGTTGCAAAGAGTCAGACACGACTGAGTGACTAAGCACAGCACACAGGTAGATTATGGATTTGGCCAATCCTTCACATCCTTCAAAGTAGGCTCAAATGTTATAAATTGTTAGTGAACCCATCTAATAGCAGCCAATAGTCTTTCAAGTATTTATAGAGGTACAGGTATTTTAGATCCCCAGTTTGGCTGACATAAAGACTGTATCTTACACATCCTTGTATTCCCCCAGCACCAAGTTCAGTGCTCTCTACCACAGAAGCTTAATACCTTTACCATATCCAAGAATCAGGGATTTTGAGATCGCTTTCAGAGAAAACTTCCAGACAATCCATCATTCTTTGTTTGCAATCAGAACTTCCTTTCACGACTCAAGAAAGGTGTGGTCTTCTACTGGCAAAGGGAACTACACTTAGTCTTTAATTATTATTGGAGCCATTATTTTCAGAAGTAAACAACTTAACTCCGTAACATCCACATGCCAAAATGGTCAGGTTATGTACTTCATATACCAAGCCGCGTATGAAGCTCTATTTAACAACGTCCTCTCCATCGCTGTTTGATTTTCTCCATTCTTGCCTTTATTTCTTCATTTGGGAATGAACTCAGTTCTGCTAGGGGCGGTCTGAGCAGTCACGGAGAGTGCCTCGGGATGGTGTTCCTGAGTGAAGGGTTGCCTTGCAGGGTGTTAATGCAGCCTGGACATTCAGGTTTTGCTTATCTGAACTGCTGAGTAGGTTCCCAAACATACCCCAGGAGGTGGCAGAGAAACCTCAGGGCAGAAAGTGGACGATACAGGTTCACGGGTTCTTTCAGTTATAACTGGAAAGATGGTGGAATAAAAAGATGGGCTAAAAGTTTTGAGGCCATGCACAAAAGGTGCCCCAAACCCCTTCTTACGGAATTTGCATATATTTTTATTACCCATGCCAACTTCATTCTGGAAGACAGTAAAAGGCTGGAGTAAACCCTGTAAAAAGACTCAATGAATGAAAAAGATAAAAGAAGCAGAACAATTAAGGATCTAAATTTTGGGAACCTACTAGGTAGAATGCTCATACTGGTCATTATGCAAAAACACTACTAACTCTAACAGTTGTATGTTCTTTAAGAAATAATCAATGTCTATGAAATCATTTTGCAGGGGATGGGGAGGAGTGTGTGAAAAAAAAAAAAAAAAACTAGTGTATTTTAAAAGCTGCTAAATACTTCACAGTTCATCTTAAAAAGAAAACCTGTCAGCCAGCCAATTCTAATTAACTGAGTGTCTGCTGAGTGAAGCACATTAGATTTGACACTGCTGGGAGAACAAACCTCTGCCACAAACCTGCAGCTTTAACATGCAAACAACACACAGGTGAAACACTAGAAAAATGCATTTTACAAACCAGTACAAAAATAGATGTGAATCTTGAGATAAATTACCATTTGTTTAACATATGAGCTATGGTAACTGCTGAGCAGCCTTTAGGGAGAGAAATTAAAGAGGGCACAAGAAAAAGAATCAGGAAATCATGCTGATGGAGGATCAGTTTAAGGATCAGTTTCGAGGTTAAAAACTCTTGTTGGAGGACAGAAAAACAACCTATAATGTAGTGAATGTGACTTCATGGGGAAAATAATAAAAGAAGTTGATGAAACTAGGAGTATGAGACAGCTGGCAGGTGAAGAAGTTTTAACCCACTGTTAAAACAGTGTGTTTTGATTTGTAGAGGTTAGTAAGAAGAAACAGCCGAAACATCAAAAAGAGTGAATAAATTATCAAATCTTGTTTGAGGAAGAATGTGCTTGAAATTGAGTTTACAATGCATTGAAACAGAAAAACTATTAAAGCAAGGAGACAAAAAGCCTGAAGTAAAAGAAGACTGGCCTTCTACACTGTGATTGGAATATAAATCAGACAATCTTTGTGGGCAAGCAAAACTTTAAAGTAGTTTACACTTTTAACTTAGTAATTGTCCTTCCAAGAATTGAAGAAAAAGTTAAAGATGAGCATAAGAGTTGTATAGCAAACATGTTTATCAAAGTATTATTCAAGGTAATGAAAGTTTGTCTAGAAATTGGTTGATTACATTATGGGATACCTGAGAAATGGAATACAATGCAGCTATTATTAAAAATCATGTTATGAAAGAACACTAATAATGTGAGAAAACGTTCATAATGAAAAACAGATTACAAAGCAGTTTGCTTACTACACATATGAGGGGGAAATGGCTGAATTACATTAACATGTATCATTAGTTATCTCAGACTAAAGAGTTTGGTTGATATTTCTCTATGCAGTTTTCTTCATTTTCCAAATTTTCTAAAATAAAAAACAGAAAAATGATTATTTTCGGTGTGCCAAGCACTGTGCTGAATGCTTCACACATGTTTGCTTATTTCATCCTTACAACAACCCTTACTGGGTTTTTATAGATGAGGAAACAGACTCAGAGAGGTTAACAAATTTATCCTTGGTATACAGTGAGTGGTGGACTGGAGCAGGAATCAACAGACACTTTTGAACCAGAAAAGAAAAAAAAAATCGTATTTTACAAAGAAGACAATGCCTACTGTGGTCCCTTTCTTTGCAGGGTAAAGCAGCCCCAGGCTAGGCGAAAGCCCTTGAGAAGAGAATGAGAGCACAGAAGCAAAGCTTGGTGACTCACTGAAAAGAAAAACTCATAAAATGGTCTCAGTGTTGCAAAACTGGAAGCTAAAGATGATGGAGATGCTATAGAACAAAATGGGAAAACAGAGTAAAGTGAACATTAAATTTACTTTGAAACATTTAACTGTAAGCCTGAAAACAGTCCACCACTGTATTTTACAGAATATCTACTACTCCCTAAAAAAGAAAAACCTCCAGGAGGAAAAGTATTAGACTTATTTTAGAAAACTCCAAAGAAAAACATCAGACTAGTGATTTTGGTTACCAGTTTCAGAGAGGCAAAAGCTATTTTCGAGAATATATTAAGTGATATTGAATTAAATTCTAATACAGCTTCCATTAGAGAAAGATCATGAGTAAATTAGAACTATGCTCAAATCACTTTTACAGTTTTTCTCTAGGAATCTGCAAAAGCAAGTTACTATTCATTTTAACTTTAATAGATATAAAATAAAAAATAGGCCTCTGATGTCCTTAACTATGGAAATATGCCTTACAATTTTTATTTAATATTGCATATTTCATAGATGTGGGAAGCTTTCTTGCCGCCTTCTTTTAAATCAAATGTTCTATTTTATGACCAAGTCTAAGACCCTATCGGAGAAGGCAAGGGCACCCCACTCCAGTATTCTTGCCTGGAAAATCCCATGGACGGAGGAGCCTGGTAGGCTGCAGTCCATGGGGTCGCTGAGTCAGACACGACTGAGCGACTTCACTTTGACTTTTCACTTTCATGCATTGGAGAAGGAAATGGCAATCCACTCCAGTGTTCTTGCCTGGAGAATCCCAGGGACGGCGGAGCCTGGTGGGCTGCCGTCTATGGGGTCGCACAGAGTCGGGCACAACTGAAGCGACTTAGCAGCAGCAGCAGCAGCAGCTAAGACCCTATATACAAAATCCAATTCTACACTTAAAAAATTAGGTATGATATTTAAAGGAAATATAATATTCAAACTCAATTCTCACTTAGAAGATATTTTCAAAGCCAAGGAATGGATTTTATCATTAAGTGTGTAATGAGTTGTGTTGTAAATGAGGATCCTGATATAAAGACCCAATTTTAAGCAACTTTGAAAAACCAACAGATGAGATTCTAAGATTACAAAGCCTAGAAATTCATCTTAAAAAGAAATAGCCACTTTTGCTTCAAGGATGGTCCAACTGTGCTTTGCCAAGATAAAAAAAAAATAAAAAGAAGTTCTGGAATTTTACTATCTTTCAAATTATCTGATTTTATAAATTACCCTTTCCCTTTCATTTTATGTATGTATGTACACACACACATATACACACACACTGTAATTTGGCACAGACACATCCTCAAGCTCCACTGAAATGAATGGGACCCATAGTTGATGGCAGTGGCTTTCAGTTTATATTTACATGGCATGTATGCCTGCTTTGGAACACACACTGCTACTGTTTCTGATAGTGTCAATCATGGATGGACACAGGCTTTTAAGACTGGATCAAAAGGAGACTAAAGCAAAGGGGCTGACCCTTGGACCCATGCTAAGGGTAAAGGGCACACTAATCCCCCACACAATAAGGTGCTATCTCTGGCTCTGAGCGCTTCTGAGCAGTTGACCCTCTGGGGAGAGGAAGGCTTTGACACTGAGGATGACACACAAGTCAGGTATCAACACACAAGTGGGGGATCAATTCTGTAAATGCTGAGTAGAAAAGAGCTAAATTTTAGGAACAGTTAACTCAGGGGTGATGGCTACGTATTCAGCAGATAAAGGAGATGCTTCAACATTCATGCCACAGGAAGACAGAGAGAGAAGGGAGTAATATTTTTATTTGCAGACAAGGTTGCCCTGCCCTTGAAGGGAGATGAACGTACATGTGCTGAGTTGGCAGCAGCCAGCACAAACCACAGGTGAATTTACTTAGGTCCACCTTGACATCCATCTTTCTTGGGGGAACATATCATTAACTCTTGACAACAGCTCTTTGGCTGCAGGCAGTTCAAAACAACGTCAGAGAGAGTGTCCTTGCCCATAGGAGAGGACAGAAAGCAAGGGAGTTGTTCCTGTCTCTCACCCACCAAGAACATCATTTCTTGCCATTGTTAATCTTTGCCACTTCTAACCTGGAGGGGTTATTTAAATAAGGAAAGCATCTTTCACAGGACCATCTTGCATTTCTGAATTCATAATTATGCCTCAAGGAGGAAAATTTGATTCCTTCTAGACACACAGCATCAGGAAGAAGTCTCAGGCTTAAACCTGAAGTATGTAAAGGTTACCCTATGCTTGTTATGGAGATTTGCAATTGTCCTGGAAAACCAAAGCTGTGGACCTGCAAATGTTAGTCAGTCGGGTGGCAAAACAACCACAGAGGGTGACTTAGTATGTTAGGGACGTGGAGTCATATAATCTAACCTACTTAATATGGAAATTGAATTTTTCATTGATTTTAAAAATTAAAATGATGACAGCTAAGTTATATGTTTTTCAGGACAATTTCTCTGGGGTTCCTCAAGTGACAAACCTTTGATAAATAACTATCAGTCATCTGACTCATATGTATTCTGAGGCATAGTCATGTGGTAGCGCCAAGCATACCACAGTGTGAAAATATAGCGCAAACTCCGTCTCCTGAAGGATTGCTTCCCTGACGACAGATGGATGTTTTTATATAGAATGTCTTTAAATATATATATGTATATATATATATACACACATACATATATAAATCACAATAAGGTATCAAATACTGTTGAGCCATGTGGTCCATTTTCCTAAGCTTATTATCTTGGTCAAATCTACATTCACACTCTAAGGGGTTAAAAATATATCGCTTTACAATCTAAAGAAAAGTGGAGGTTATGTCACCACTGCTGCTGCTGCTGCGGCTAAGTCGCTTCAGTCGTGTCCGACTCTGTGCGACCCCATAGACGGGGGCTCACTGTCTCTGGGATTCTCCAGGCAAGAACGCTGGAGTGGGTTGCCGTTTCCTTCTCCAATGCATAAAAGTGAAAAGCGAAAGTGAAGTCGCTCAGTCATGCCCAACTCTCAGCGACCCCATGGACTGCAGCCTACCAGGCTCCTCCGTCCATGGGATTTTCCAGGCAAGAGTACTGGAATGGGGTGCCATTGCCTTCTCTGATGATTAATAAACTGGATCTCAGTTACCACACATATTCGAGAGTCAGGGGAACAGATCATACTGTACTAGTTCATGACTATACTAGTTATCCTTCTTTTTATTTTCTTAAAGCACATATACACATTCAAGTTCTCCTGAGATATGGCAACATAAAAACAGCCAGCCAGTAGAGGTTTTTTGTTTTTTTTTTTTAATAAATCCGTTAAGAAAACAAGCAGAACCCAGTCAGAGTGGTCTTCTGTGTAATAGGTGAGTTCCTATCTCTTAAGCAGTTATAAAAAGACATAATAAATTGTTTCATACTCTATATACTTGAGATCTGTAGAAGAAAAATGTTTACAGACAGGAAAATGTTTCCTATTCAAAGGAAATTATGGTTAATTACTGATAAAATTCCCTTTCATTTCAGAATGTTGGGGCTAGAAAGCCTGAGGAAAATTTAACTTCTGTGAGCACTATTCAAGTGTATTCTAGAAAGTTCCACGCATAATGCTAACCAAAAAATGCCCTTCGTGATTCAGGAAGCTGATGGGACCAATTGTTACAAATGAATTATAAAACCCTCATGAACAATTCATCAAAAACAACTCTGCAGCTATGACAATACAGCAGTGCCCCAGCGAGGCAGCCAGGCACAGAGAGACAAAATGCTCCTTGGCTGGCAACAGGGCCAGAGGACCCCTCTTGGTACTCATCTGACTCCTGCCCGTGGCTTCCTATCAGGCTCTTTTGGGAGCACCTCCAGAGAGCTAGTGAGGCCACAGCGGCAGGGAAACTGAAGGCTGATGCCAGTCAGTGGATGTCCCCAGTCTGACATCCTTGGGGGAAGTGTCTTCAAAAGCACCATAAGACTTAGGCTCCTTGTATGTGCAGTGGGGGATGGGATAAGGGTCCATCTTTCTGTCCAGGAATCTGGTCTTCTGTAATGTGATTTAAAGATCCCAAAAAGGACCTCTGCCCCAAAATCATGTTCTCTTTTGGCTTTGAACCCTGAAATTCTATCATTACAACTTTCAATCTCTGGTTTACATCAGTTCTTCTCCTTCCCGAAAGGCAAATAGTTTAAAGAAAATTAATACAGTAAGAAATGTTCAGTCTTAGTGTGGACACATTGATTAGATTTTTACACACAGGGAAGGGAAATGAGAGGGCTTCCCAGGTGATGCTAGTAGTAAAGAACCTGCCTGCCAATGCAGATAGACGTAAGAGATGTAGGTTCGATCCCTTGGTGGGGAACATCCCTGGAAAAGGAAGTAGCACCCCACTCCAGTATTCTTGCCTGGAGAATCCCATGGACAGAGGAGCCTGGCGGGCTACGGTCCACAGGGTTGCAAAGAATCNCTGCCTGCCAATGCAGATAGACGTAAGAGATGTAGGTTCGATCCCTTGGTGGGGAACATCCCTGGAAAAGGAAGTAGCACCCCACTCCAGTATTCTTGCCTGGAGAATCCCATGGACAGAGGAGCCTGGCGGGCTACGGTCCACAGGGTTGCAAAGAATCAGACACGACTGAAATGACAGCACGCACACACACATGAAGGAGAACGAGAAGCAGAAGAGCATCCAGGGAAATTCCTGGAAATAAGAGGTAAAATTGTCAAGTGAAGGTCAGGAAAGACAAATGTTGTCTACTCTGAAATTTAACCATGTATGGAGGGAAACACAAAAATCTGTACTGTTTCAAGGTTTAATTTACTCTTCACCATCACTGGCTCCACCTGCAAGACCAACTATTTTAAGGTTAACCTGCGAAGGAAAACATAATTTGTTGCATTTCACATGTTGATCAATAAAGAATGCATTCAGTGACATCTACAGCACATTATTTTAAAATTTTTCTTGTTCAGATAGGAGGCATTGCTAATGCAGCACAAGTATCTTCTAGAACAAAAGCCACTGCTTCCTCAGCAGGGCTGCCACAGCACTGTCCTGCATCAAACCACTCCTACAGTTCTCAGTCACTTCACAGTGTCTCCGTCTAGCTATCTATTTGCCTCCTCACTAGTTTGTGAGCAACTAGCGGGGAGGACCAAAGTCTTTCACATACAAAGATTTCCCCAACATCTAACCCAGTGCAGGGATGCCAGAAGAAAATGATGGGGAAGGGGTGCTTTAAAACTAGGCTTAGAACCTCATGATTGATAATTGTGTATAGCCACAAACATGAAAAAAAGGACCAGGTTCCCTGTGTTTCCATCACTCTGACATTTGTCATAGGCTAGCAAAGTTGTACTGTTTTATATTTCTTAAGCACCAAATCCTGTTTAATTCCACAGAAACAGGACAGCTGCTTTGGGCAGAGCCAAAGCTTGTTGTATCCCAAACCAAGAAATTGTTTCCTGTTATTTTCATGTAATTTTGAACCTAAATGGAAATCTGATGAGCGCCATGGATCCTCTTCCTAAACACGTGCTCACACCCACACATACATACACATGGACACAATAGAGTCCCATTTTAGGAATCTGAGTATGAAGTTCATGAACCAGGTCACAGTGAAGGCTTATTAGATGCATGCATGCATGAGAGGGGCACTAGGTACAGGGCTGTAGTTTTTCTACAAAATGATGTGGTTAGACTTGATCGGTATTTCTCAAAGGTGGTACGCCAACCAACTGCTTCTGAAGCACCTGGGAGAGGGAAGGGGGTGTCTTAAAAATGCATAATATGGCTCCTGCTTCATATTCAGTAAGTCAAGGTATTTCATAAGGCACCCTAGAATCTGCTTTTCAAACTTGTGCTACATTTCAGCAGGCTTACTGAGGAGTGAAACCCACATCTACCCCTGAGAGTTGTGATTTTTTAACACCTAATCACGTGTATTTTCACTAAGTTAGACAGCACATTCTGATGAACATCCAGAGTTGTACCACATTCTCCACAATAAGAGCCCTCTACATCCCCAGGACTCAGTTTGGCAAAGTAAGTATTTTTAATTCTTGTAATAACCTTGACAGTGTGCAGTGACATTCCCATGTTGCCTGTCTACCCTCAGTGCCACGGGCTTTTCTTTTTCCTCCATTGAACTGCAAATCTGCTCAGCCTCTGAAAGGCTAGCCCTCCCTAAAGCAAGCTAAGTGACCTTGAGTCCTTCTGATAAGCAGCAGCACCTGGAACCCTTTTCCAACAGCTTGTGGGCAATCAAGCAGATCTCAGCAAGCTGTGTGAAACAGGCCACAGAATGACCTGTGGCAAAGCACCTTGAAAACACCATGATTTCCTCTTGGCCGAGCCCGGGCATGATCAGAACACTGAGCTGACCTCTGCTGGGGACGGTTAGTAGAGTTGGGAAGCCTGGGGAAGAGCAGCAAAATGCGGCAGAAAAGAAAGAAAATCAGCATTTCCAGCACTGTTGCAGAACTTTGCATACAGAGTTTGAAAGGTATCTTATTTTAGCAAGAGGAAAATGGGATACCTAATTGCGTGGAAAAGCTTTAATTTCAGCAGTGAATGCACCTGCTTGTGTAAATATAAAATGACATTTTAAAATCTGAATGAGCAAATCGCTGAGACAAAAATGTACCCTTTCCCAAGTCCTGCTTCAGTTCCACATGATGACAGCTGGATGGGCAGGCAAGCTGTAGTTGGGTAGAACTTAACCTTTCAATGACTACACCAGGGTCCACTGTGTGCCAGGCACTGTGCCAGCTGCTAGGAATAAATGGTGATTGCATATCAGCAGGCCTCTGCCCTTAGGAAGTTTATCATCTAGTGGAGAGATAAGAATTAACCAAATAATCACTTACGTGTAGAAGAAGAAGTGCTCTAAGGAAAGGAACAAGGTTCTTTGAGAGGATCTAACAAAAGAATGGAAACAGCCTGGAAAGACGTTTCCTGAGAGAGTAACACTTAGTGGAGATCTAAGAAATGATGTGGAAGGTCACAGCTAAGGAGGGTCACAGGATGAAAGAAGGAAGAAGAGGTCAATACAGGTGGGACACACAGTCTATTTTATTGATAGGAATTTGCCAAAATGTGGATAAATGAGAGCCACAGGTGAATGGAAGTGGAATTTATAGGATACAGGCCTTCAAGATGGACGTGTGCTCTGAGATGTTAAGACAACCAGTCACTGGGTCTGTTGGGGAACATGAGAGAGGGCTCAGTGTTCACTACACCTGCCCAAACAAAGCCCCCAAAACTTTCTGTTGTTGTGGGGGTGATATTAGTTTCTGAATTTCTTTTCATTAAAATGGCTTTTATAAAGAATCTGAGTTAAAACATCACTAATTATTAGAGAAATGCAAATCAAAACTACAATGAGGTACTACTTGACCCTGATTGGAATGACCATCATCAAAAAAATCTACAAACAACAAATGCTGGAGACGGTGTGGAGAAAAGGGAACCCTCCTAGATTGTTGGTGGGAATGTAAACTGGTTAGCCACTATGGAGAACAGTATGGGGAATCCTTAAAAAAAAAAAAAACAAGAATAATTCAAGTACCATATGACCCAGCAATCCCACTCCTGTGTGTATATCTGGAGAAAACCATAATTTGAAGGGATGCATGCCCACCAAAGTTCATTGCAGTATTGTTTACAATAGCGAAGACATGGAAGCAACCTAGACGCCCATCAACAGAGGAATGGATAAAGAAGATGAGGCACATATATACAATGAAATATTGTGCTGCTGTGTGTGTGCTCAGTAATGTTCGACTCTTTGTGAACCCACTGACTGTAGCCCACCAGGCTCTTCTGTGCACAGAATTTGCCAGGCAAGAACACTGGAGTGGGTTGCTCTTTCCTTCTCCAGGGGATCTTCCCAACCTGGGGATCGAACCAGGGTCTCCCATGTTGCAGGCAGATTCTTTACCTTCTGAGTCATCAGGGAAGCCTAGTGAGCAACTAGTACGGTTTTATTTTCTCTTCCTCACCTCATCCTCACGCTGTCACTTCTCTTTAATTCAGGTCACTGGTAGAGCCCTCAGCTCTCCTTCCATGTTACCCTCAAGCATTGAATTGACACCAAGTTTTGACCTTCTTACAAAAATATTCAGAGTTATAACATATCTAGGTGTCTTATACAAGTGATTTCTTTCAAAAGTCAGCCAAAATAGCATCGATTGACAAGTATAACGTGATTGGAATCATTTGTCCCAAGTTGTAAAATTTTTGCCCCCAAATTCAGAGGAATAAAAGTAAAATGAGCTTTTCTCTTTTAAGAAATGTACGTCTCAGTAGGGTAAGAAGGAAGCCAAATGGCCTTTCCACTCCAAACCCCACTTTCATTATTCTCCTGTGTTGATGATCCTATTCCATGCATAAAGTTCCCCACAAACAGAAGAGCGGGAAAGAAGACTCAAATGCATAGTGTGGCCTAGTATTTCCCACAGAGAGAGACTCAGAGAGAGAAAATCTGAGTAACTGAGAGAGTGTTCCCATCTTTAGTGCTTCTACCTACCAGGGAGAAGAGGCTGAAAAAATCATAAGTAATGTAATTCGCCTTTCTAAGTGGATTGGGCTAGCTCTTTAGTAGGCATATATTTAACAGCTACCATTTTTTGAGTACTTATTGTGTGCCAGGTACTATGTTTGGTCCTTTATATAAATTACTTTATTTAATTCTCACAACAACCCTGAAAGGTAGGTATACTTATAGATGTTTTATAAATGGGCCCCTGCATATTTCCTACAGTCCTTTGCTCTTCAACAAAGTCTACAGTGTCATAAATATTTTGTGTAGGTAAATTTTAGGAAATTGAGACTAAGAAAAAAAGATAAGTTGAAGTAAAAAGTAAAGTTGAAATAAAGCCCAGGGATAAAGTTGAGACACAAAATATATGCCTTAAGATTCCTTTGATTTGTTAGTGATGAATTAAAATCTGAGTCCCCAGCACCCAAAGCAAAGAAATAAAGGCTATCATCTTCACAGGTCACAGAAATATAATATAGAAAGAATCCAAATAATGCCTATGGGAGACAATATTAATCAATTAAAGAACTATTTGCCATTGTGCCCAGACATACCCTGAGAATTCATCTCAATACAGTGCTCCAGGCAGCAACCAATCAACCAAAGTTAGCACAGGAGATAAAATGTGTTCATGAGCCTTGGTCTAAATCAAGGGTTGCAAACTACAGTTAAAAAAACCTATTTTGTGAATAAAGTTTTATTGCAACATGGTCCCACTCAATTGTTCACATATTGTCTATGGTTACTTCTGAACTTCAATGGAAGCATTGAACTATTGAGATAGAGTGTATGCAACAAAGCCTAAAATATTTACTGTATGACTCCTTATAGAAAAAGTTTACTGAACCCTGATATAGATGCATTATCAAACTAAAGCAAAATTAGCAGGTGTGTGTGTGTATACAACTGACATTGTTTAACTTACCTTTATTATTTCCCCTCATGTATTGAACAATGTGTTGGGTTTCAGGTGTACGAAAATAAGTTGTACAGAATTGTTACCATGAAAGAGTTCACAATCTAGTTACAGAAATGATTAAACAGATAATCACAAGACAATTTGATTGGTTGTAAGATATAAGTACATACGATTTGCTGTGTGAACCCAACAAAGTGATTTAAAATTCTAATATCCCAGAGAGATTTCTTAAGCATTCTAACGCTTTCCACTTGACCATACAACCTAAAAAGTCAGAAAGTCTTAGAACTTACAGTCCTGCAGCAATCCTCAAAGGAAACGAGTGGATAAAAATGTAACCAGACAATATAAAGAGTGGCTGCTTCAACTTGAAAAATGAAAATGTCCCTAGGCATTCTAAAAACAACAAGCAACTGGTGATGCTCTATAAAAAACTAACTTAAACAACCTTGGATTCTCAAAACTGTCATTTGTTGGGAACCACATAATCATGAGAAAATGAACAAGGTTCCAAAGAGACATGTAAAGTTTAAATTAGGATTCATAGTAGATTGGCAGAGACATAATAAATTCATAATTATAGTAATCCACAGCTGCTTCAACCTTAGAAAATAATGAATTGCTTAGTTAGGGCTGTTAAATGGCAGGCAAAAACCATCTGCTATGAAGCAGTGTCTTATCTTTAGGTCCTATAGCCAGACAGTCCATATCCAATGGAGACTCACCTCAAGATTTAGCATTGCAACAAGCAACTTCCAAAGTCATAAATCAGTATGGAAATTGTCAGACAAGAAGAAAACATAAGCTTTGCCATTCACAATACTCAATTATTAATTGCCTTTTATTCCCCAAGGTAGTACCTGTGATTCTTCTTCAAAACATATTGATCTGAATGCCCTAGGATAAAGAAGTCATTAAGTAAGTCAACATGACTTATGACACCCACTCAATAAACCAAGCTTTCTGTTTTAACACAAATCATATGTCCACATTCAGGCAATTCAATACTGAAGGTGAATAGAGTGTTAGAAGACAGGTGGCTTGCCATTTCTACTTTGAGTAGCTATTTATAACTTGAGTTGGGAGCTCTGAAATCTTTCCTTCAAGAGATGCATGAAATAAAATTTTATATATAATACATTTTAACTTAATACTTTAATGGTATCCTTTCAAAGAACTAGATAAATTCTCAGGGCCCTTTTTTGGGAGTTCTTCAGTTAAAGAGAAAATTAAATTTGGATATATATATATGTATATATGTGTGTCCTATGTAATTTTTCAAATGAAAGTTGTATAAATGATAGCTCAATTCTGTAATACCTCATTTAACAAGTGCCATCAGGGAATGAACAGTTCCACATAAGTGAATGTCCCATTTAACTCAACTTCACAGTCTAAATGATGAAAAGTTATTTTAACCTCTTTTCATGGTAATGTTTCTAAACTGAAACACATACTTTTGCAATTTTTCAAAGAGTATGCATGGAAGAAAATCCAGTGGGTTTTGTTTTTTTTTTTTTTTTTGATGATTTAAGGTCATTTTTTGGAATATGAAAGGGGGGTTGAAATGTGCACACCTCCCGCAAATGAAACTGGCTCCCATACCAAATCTCCCTGATGTAAGAGGCTCTTGGTTCTCTTTCCATAAGCAGATAACCCTACTTTAAGCAGCTACTTTATGAACAACTGTCTACCCTAAAGACCTGAAAAATGTTTAACCTTCTTAATGGAAAGAGGTAGGTGTAGGGGTTTTGTGGTTTCCCCTTAGTCCTTTGTTAACCTCCTGGTTCATTATAAGTGCAATATAAGAAGCCAGAAATATGAAGACTGAATGCATATTTATTTTTTATTAGAAGTTATAAAGAACTTCCCTTTAGATTCACATGCTCCAAGAAAACCCATCAAAAGGCATGAACTGTTATCTTTAAAATCTATCATGTTTATAATGCACATGGATGGTCAACCAAAGTAAGGAATTCCTGTGAAAATCTAAATGGTGCTGGTATGATTTGTCTTATGAAAAGTTATATAGCTTTAAATTCTAACCTAAATATTCATTAACTGAGCCAAAACTGAAACTATACATTTAATCTCTGGTTCTTTAGCATTGTGTACAACATCAGGCATTACGTAGGCACTCAGTAACTGCTTGGTGAATGAATGAATCAAAAGACTTTGGTGTCACAAACATTTTTAAAATTCAATATCCAAATTTTAGATAATCAGTTTACTTTAAATTACTTAAATTACAACAGTTATTCTTCTCCATTTTATAACAAAAAATTCATAAGCAATTTCAGATGTTAGAGCTATATACACTGGATGGACCATTTGCTCGAGAATCTGTACCACTATTCTCTTTATGAGTTAAAGCAATTAGAGTCTGGAAAGTTCCTAATGCCATACTTTAAATATTTTTATAAATAAGCATTATAAAAATTGAAAATTTTATTCTATAACATACTGGAACAGATAAACAACATTTAGTTTCATACATCTTATTTGCCCAAATAATGTTTTAAAACATTACTTGTGATGGATCAACTTCTTAAAATATTAAGAAACCAAATGTACGAGAATGAAAGGACAATACCGAGGAGTTTTTGGTTCTTTCACTCTGCTTCTGGAAACCAACATGAAACAGTGGAAAATTCCATATTAATGAACAACAATCACCTTAACTTCCATATGGTTTTAGTTAAGCATGAGCCTTAGGCTCATGTGGTTTTGGTTAGCCTTAGGCTCATATGGTTTTAGGCTCATATGCTGCTAAGTCGCTTCAGTCGTGTCCGACTCTGTGCGACCCCATAGACGGCAGCCCACCAGGCTCCCCCGTCCCTGGGATTCTCCAGGCAAGAACACTGGAGTGGGTTGCCATTTCCTTCTCCAACGCATGAAAGTGAAAAGTAAAAGTGAAGTCGCTCAGTCGTGTCCGACCCTCACTGACCCCATGGACTGCAGCCTTCCAGGTTCCTCCATCCATGGGATTTTCCAGGCAAGAGTACTGGAGTGGGGTGCCACTGCCTTCTCCTTAGGCTCATATAGCTTTTGCTTAAGCATGAACCTTAGGCTCATATGGCTTTGGTTAAGCATGAGCCATCAGGGTCTTGGAAAAGACCCTGATGCTGCAAAAGGTTGAAGGCAGGAGGAGAAGGGGACAACAGAGGACGAGATGGTTGGATAGCATCACCGATTCGATGGACATGAGTTTGAGCAAGTTCCAGGAGTTGGTGATGGGCAGGGAAGCCTGGCGTGCTGCAGTCCATGGGGTGGACGACTGAGCAACAGAACTGACTGAAGCATGAGCGTGTAGTTACCCTTTTGTCCACCAGATGGCATTCACGAATCAAGAGAAATACCTAAAAAAAATGATACTCAAGGGGAAAACAAAAAACGTAGTAAAGGATGGCTGTCCTCTTCTTGACTAGATGAGCAGTTGCTAAAATTCAATTATGATAAGCAGATGCCTGTCTGTACTGGGCTGCAAAACAAGCCTAGTAATTAATTCATCTATGCATTCTTGTAACATAATGACCATGGGTTAACAATGCTCCTAGCATTATGGTGAATATAGAGAGCAAGAAAATCCTTGCCCTCAAAGAGCTTCTGATTCAAAGAAGCAGATGAGTGGCAAACAGATAACTACAAACGAGAGTAGTAACTACAAACAATACTTTCTCTGACAAGCCTTGGAGACACCATGTCAGAAGGGATGTATATGAGCGGAATCTTGAGAGATGCAAGGAATGAGCAGAACAATGGACTGGGTAGTAATCCAGGCAGAGAGCGCAGCCCACACACAGACAGAGGCATGAAAAAGCCTAGTATGTTTCCGGCTAAAATTGGGTTGTAGGGCTGCAGTGGGCTGTACCAAAGGGAGGAAAACGTGGAGGAAATAGAAGAAGATTAAGAACTAACAGCAGACTGGAACCACATATGTATACTTAGGAATTCTCATTTTAATTCTATGAAAATAATAAGTAAGAATAGCTAATATTTATTAAAAAATCTTTAATGCTGAACACTAGGGTAACACTTAAAATGTTTACTCCTCATTATAACTCTCAAAAATATGTACTACTTTTATACCTATTTTTCAAATAAGGCCAAAAATATTACTTAACTTGCTTAGCTTAGTAAATGGTAAAGCTGGAATTTCAACCCAAGTCACGATTTGCTTCTAGCCCAAATTATTAAATCCATAGTTTGAAAATCTGGCAAGGTAATGCGCTAAATCCTTCAAGCTAGTCTTTAGCAGTATGTGAACCGAGAACTTCTAGATATGCAAGCTGAATTTAGAAAAGGCAGAGGAACCAGAGATCAAATTGCCAACATCTGTTGGATCACAGAGAAAGCAAGGGAATTCCAAAAAAGACATCTGCTTCACTGACTACGCTAAAGCCTTTGACTGTGTGGATCACAACAACAAACTGTGGAAAATTCTTCAAGAGATGGGAATACCAGACCACCTTACCGTCCCCTGAGAACTCTGGTGTGGGTCAAGAAGCAACAGTTAGAACCAGACATGGAACAACAGACTGGTTCAAAACCTGGAAAGGAGTATGACAAGGCTGTATATGGTCACCCTGCTTATTTAACTTCTATGCAGAGTACATCATGTGAAATGCCAGGCTGGATGAATCACAGACTGGAATCAAGATTGTTGGACGAAGTATCAACAACCTCCAGATATGCAGATAATGCCAGTTTAATGGCAGAAAGTGAAGACGAACTAGAGAGTCTCTTGATGGGAGAGAAAGAGGAGAGTGAGACAGCTGGTTTAAAACTCAACATTCAAAAAACTAAGATCATGGCATCCAGTCCCATCACTTTATGGAAATAGATGGGGAAAAAGTGGAAACAGTGACAGATTTTATTTTGGGGGGCCTCCAAAATCACTGTGGACAGTGTCGGCAGCCGTGAAATTAAAAGATGTTTGCTCCTTGGAAGTAAAGCTATGACAAACCTAGACAGAGTATTAAAAAACAGAGATATCACTTTGCCAACAAAGGTCTGTATAATCAAAGCGATGGTTTTTCCAGTAGACACGTACGGATGTGAGGGAGGGACCAGAAAGAAGGCTGAGCATCAAAGAATTGATGCTTTTGAATGGTGGTATTGGAGAAGACTCTTGAGAGTCCCTTGGACTGCAAGGAGATCCAACTAGCCAGTCTTAAAGGAAAGGAGATCAAACTAATCAATCCTAAAGGAAATCAACCTTGAATATTCATTGAAAGGACTGATGCTGAAGCTCCAATACTTTGGCGACCTGACGTGAAGAGTTGACTCGCTGGAAAAGACCCTGATGCTGGGAAAGGTTGAGGGCAGGAGGAGAAGTGGATGGCAGAGGATGAGATGGTTGGATGGCAACCACCTCAATGGACATGAGTTTGAGCAAACTCTGGGAAATAGTGAAGGACAGGGAAGCCTGGCATGCTGCAGTCCATGGGATTGCAAAGAGTTGGACATGACTTAGCAACTGAACAAGCTTGAAAAAAGGCTTCGTGTAGAATCTACAATACAAACAAACCCCTAAAGTATTTTAAACAAAAGAATGGACCACCACGACTGTGATTTAAAACCGCAAATGGGGCGGTAGTGAGGAGGATGCAATGAAGTTAAGAAGATTCTGCCAGAAAGGAAATCTGAGGTAGATAAAACTAAGTTAATCATATTAAGTTAGATAGAAACAGACAAATTATTTTCAAACACACTTGCCTAAGGATGCCTTAAACTGACTTTGTCATATTGAGATTAAAATGTTGGGTTTTTTAAAACAATTTCCAGACTGCACAGTTAACTATGCTTTGTTATTTTGTCACTAAGTCATGTCCAACTCTTTTTTAACCCCATGGACTGCAGCCTGCTAGGCTCCCTGCCCATGGGATTTACCTGGCAAGAATACTGGAGTGGGTTGCTATTTCCTTCTCCAGGACATCCTTCTGACCAGGGATCAAACCTGAGTCTCCTCGAGCCACAAGGGAAGCTCTAACTGTACTTTGGAGCCTTATAAAGTAAATATTTCTTAGAGAGATTCCATGGTATTATGATTGAGTCAAGTTTCAGTTCAGTTCAGTTCACTCAGTTGTGTCTGACTCTGCGACCACATGAACCGCAGCATTGCAGGCCTCCCTGTCCATCACCAACTCCCGGAGTTCACCCAAACCTGTGTCCATCAAGTCAGTGATGCCATCCAACCATCTCATCCTCTGTCATCCCCTTCTCCTCCTGTCCCCAATCCCTCCCAGCATCAGGGTCTTTTCCAATGAGTCAACTCTTTGCATGAGGTGGCCAAAGTATTGAAGTTTCAGCTTTAGCATCATTCCTTCCAATGAACACCCAGAACTGATCTGCTTTAGGATGGACTGGTTGGATCTCCTTGCAGTCCAAGGGACTCTCAAGAGTCTTCTGCAACACCACACTTCAAAAGCATCAATTCTTCTGTGCTCAGCTTTCTTCACAGTCCAATTCTCACATCCATACATGACCACTGGAAAAACCATAGCCTTGACTAGATGGACCTTTGTTGGCAAAGTAATGTCTCTGCTTTTGAATATGCTGTCTAGGTTGGTCATAACTTTCCTTCCAAAGAGCAAGTATCTTTTAANTGAGTCAACTCTTTGCATGAGGTGGCCAAAGTACTATCTAAATTAGGCAATAATCGGGAAGAGGTGACTTAAAATGATCTATATGATAACTTACTTTTCTTATACACTTGGTGGTAGAAGGAAAAACTATAACATTCTTGTTGAGTTACCTCATAGATTTGTGAATCAAATGTGACAGATGAATCTAAGAGTGAGAATGCATGAAGAAATGGAGTTATTTTCTCTATGACTTTAAAAGAATAGTTGAATCAATTTACGGATGTTGCTTTAAAAAATAAATTTCCTAGCAAGTTCCCAGCATTCTAAACAGTATGCTATTGTTCTGTCCTTAGCTTCCCACTGTGGACCCACTATAGTAACTGTTTCTCCCTACTACCCACCTACTTTCAAAACCTTTGGAAATGGCTAGGCATGCTTTCCTTGGGGAAGTAACTTGAGTTCACAGTAAACTATGGGACAATAAGGTTTTCCATTGTTCTAGTTTCCTCTGGAAAGAGTCCCCAACAGGACTATGACACACAGGTTCCTGTTCACATTGCAACTGGCCGGCTCTGTGGCTATGTGCTTCTGCACACAGCCTTTAACCTCTCTGACCTTCGGTCTCCTCATTGATAAGACAGGGGAGCGGGCTGGAGGGAAAATACTGGGTTGGAGGATCTTTAGATTCCTTCCAGTCTTAAATTTTATTACATGAATTTTTAAAATATATGTATGCTTGCAAGTATTTAATGTTTCCCTCTGTCACACCAGGTGGCTCAGTGGTAAAGGATCCGCCTGCCAACGCAAGAGACGAAGGATACATGGGTTCGATCCCTGGGTTGAGAAGATCCCCTGCAGGAGGTACTGGCAACCCATGCCAGTATTCTTAATGGGGAAATCCCATGGGCAGAAGAGCTGGGTGGGCTACAGTCCACGGGGTTGCAAAGAGTCAGGAACAACTGAGGGACTGAGCACACACACACACACACACACACACACCTGTTAAACCATCCTATTTTGGAGGTGTTAATGAGTAATTTAAGGCAGGATACAAATTTAAAAATCTATAAAACTTATATAACCACAGAACCCGAGAATTCACTATCATTCAACAGACTAATCACAGAGAAAAAAATAGTAGTTTACAAGTTGCTTACATCCATTTTGCAAACTTTCTCTTTTGCAGGTATACTAAGTAGTAATCTCTCAAAGTTAAATAGTACAAGCCTAATCAAGATTGCCGGGAGAAATATCAATAACCTCAGATATGCAGATGACACCACCCTTATGGCAGAAAGTGAAGAGGAACTAAAGAGCCTCTTGATGAAAGTGAAAAGAGGAGAGTGGAAAAGTTGGCTTAAAGCTCAACATTCAGAAAACGAAGATCATGGCATCTGGTCCCACCACTTCACGGGAAATAGATGGGGAAACAGTGGGAACAGTGTCACACTTTATTTTTCTGGGCTCCAAAATCACTGCAGATGGTGACTGCAGCCATGAAATTAAAAGACGCTTACTCTTTGGAAGAAAAGTTATGACCAACCTAGATAGCATACTGAAAAGCAGAGACATTACTTTGCCAACAAAGGTCCAAATAGTCAAGGCTATGGTTTTTCCTGTGGTCATGTATGGATGTGACAGTTGGACTGTGAAGAAAGCTGAGAACAGAAGAATTGATGCTTTTGAACTGTGGTGTTGCAGAAGACTCTTGAGAGTCCCTTGGACTTCAAGGAGATCCAACCAGTCCGTTCTGAAGGAGATCAGCCCTGGGTTTTCTTTGGAGGGAATGATGCTAAAGCTGAAACTCCAGTACTTTGGCCACCTCATGTGAAGAGTTGACTCATTGGAAAAGACTCTGACGCTGGGAGGGATTGGGGGCAGGAGGAGAAGGGGACAACAGAGGATGAGATGGCTGGATGGCATCACTGACTCAGTGGACATGAGTCTGAGTGAACTCCGGGAGTTGGTGGTGGACAGGAAGGGCTGGCATGCTGCGATTCACGGGGTCGCAAAGCGTCGGACACGACTGAGCGACTGAACTGAACTGAACTGAATGAACAGAAGGCACATTGATTATCCAGATGGTTAAAAATATGCTCGTATTTTTGTATATCATTGGAACAGAAGTATTTTAAAACCTCTGTTAACTTCAGTGACTTAGCAGCCATCCATTGGCAGTGCGAAGCCATTATTGAATTAACAGTACCAGCTCAGAAATCAGATGGCTTCAAATTCCTGCTGACAGTTAACGACAATGAACAAATCCATTTATTAAATAACAGCAACTCTCTTGCTGAGTCTTAACTAAAGCAGCAAAAATGAGACATAGTGTGACTGATTTTCAACATTACAGGAGTATAGTGTTAATAAGCAGTCATGATTTAAGAATGAAGCAGAAAAATACTTGTAAGAATTTAAAAGCAGTACTTGAAGGCAAGCACTCAATGCTAGTCCTTTAAAAAAAAAAAAAAAAGACTGACATATCAGACTTAAACCACACAACTCTTCATTTTAGGTAGATCTATACCTATAAAAGTATTCAGCAATAATTATGTATTGAAAAAATAGAAAATATCCTGATTTTGTCACATAACATTTTCCATAGCTCAGTGACTCTTTATGCTAATTCATTGCCCCTTGGAGCATAAAACATTGTATGAATCTAGAATTTTAAAAATAGTACAAAGTATTGAAGTGCTTTAACCAGACAATAGGCATTTTTACCTACTGTGTCAAAGAGTTCCCTTATGTGGTTTTGCGTTCTTTTAACATTAAAGAAAATGGATGATAAATGAGAAGAGTTTAAATTCAGAGATGACTATGAAATGAATTTAAATTATTTTACCAGCTCCTGGGAAACACATTTTATTGAAATTTATTCAGAGTTTACTTTTAATTCTGTGAGACTCTGTAAATACTTGGAGATTTAATTATTTCAAACAAAAACATACAAGCTGCTGCTGCTGCTGCTAAGTCACTTCAGTCGTGTCCGACTCTGTGTGATCCCATAGACGGCAGCCCACCAGGCTCCCCCGTCCCTGGGATTCTCCAGGCAAGAACACTGGAGTGGGTTGCCATAACGTTAAAAAAAAAAAAATGAGCTGCAATATTTTGGTGAATATAATGAAAATGTTCACAAGTGCTACTATTTATTGAACATTCACTATGGGCCAGAAACTTAGCTAAGAATTATACATGTATATTCCTGCAACGAAAGTAAACAAAAAATTAACAAAAAAAAATCTACTTGGCCAGTCCCAAATTACACTAGATTGGCTTTCTTGAGTGAAATTCATCCCACTTCAGAGTTATTCTATAAAACACTGCATAATTATTACTCCATATGGGGCTCTACCTACATGAAATAAAACAAAATGTGAGAGTAATTTAAAAGGTCATGATTACTAACTACGGTGACCAATAAATTAAATTCTCCTAAAAAAGAAATAAAATAATATTAGGCAGGATTTATTAAGTCCATTAAGTGAAAGTTGCTCGGTCATGTCTGACTCTTGGCGACCCCAGGGACTACACAGTCCATGGAATTCTCCAGGCCAGAATACTGGAGTGAGCAGCCTTTCCCTTCTCCAGGGGATCTTTCCAACCCAGGAATCAAACCCAGGTCTCCTGCATTGCAGGTGGATTCTTTATCAACTGAGCTATCAGGGAAGCCCATTAAGTCCATTAGGAAACATAAATCGCACACTATTTCTAATACTTCGTATTTTAGGATATTTTGCATGACAATGAACCTGCCAGTAGCTATCTGATACAGTTACACAATAAAATAACTTATATGTTAAGAAACAATTCTGTTGATGCTGCCACCACGTTTCAAACCATAAGACAAACACACCACTGGGAATACTAACCATCTGAGAAACTATATTCACTTACAGCTGTTTAGAGAAGGCACTACATAAGTTTCCTCGTGAGTTGTCAGACTGATAACTTAGGACTGAATGAATCTTGAGCCATTAAAACAATGTCAAAAAAATCAATGAAAATTCTCTCCCAATTCCCCACACATGACCATTATAATCGAGGAGAGGAAGAAACAGACAAACAAAACACCTAGGTAGAATCCATCTCAAATGTGACTCAGAGAGTCTTAGATTATTACAGGACCTTCAAATATGTTTCTTCAACAGGACTTGTTAGCCACTGGGAGAGCAAGAGTGGCCTAGGACACAGCAGCTGGCACCTCCAACTTTACTGGATTGTCAAAATGTTTCTCTGATCTTTCTACCATACAATAAAATATGAACCATTCAAAGGGAAAAATGCATTCTTTATGAGCAGATTTAGTGCAAGGGCCTGATGACATTTTCCAGCAGTGGAACAGCTAGTAATTAAATATCAAGGAGTTAATGACCTGGCTGACTCAACGAGCTTTGATTTGGTGCTATTAAGCCTCCTTCACTAAGGCTCATTCTTCTCTGGGGTTTCTGAGGTGCAGAGCTCCAAGTCCCAGGACAAGTCGCTGGGAAAAGCAAACAGAGGAGCAGCAACTTCTACTGTTGATGCAATGCCACTTCAGTTCTGCCTAGGCATACACCATCTCCATATTTTCCAGTGTCTCTGCTGCAGTGCAGATTTCTGGCCTGGCAAATTGGAACTGATGGATCACTATTCTTTCGACCACACAAAACCAAACATAAGAGCTATTTACATACATATGCATACACAAATGTATGCAGCTAGTCACTCCCCAGCCTCCTTCCTGCCAGAAAGGTTACCCCACATCTGTCACAAATCACATTATTCAAAGATGGAGCTTGGGGAAAGATCAGATTAATGGATTAGAATCTAAACTACATTCTGCAAGATGAGAGAATTACGTGACTGTCAATATGCAGTTCATTTACAATTTTTTAAAAAGCTGAACAGTCCCACAGATGACACATTCTCATGACTTTAAGGAAAAAACATTGTATAGAAATTATCTTGTTCACTTTGAGCAATGACAGTGAGAAACCCTATCCCCAGAAACTTGTTTTAGCCACGATGGAAGCCAGGCACCAGACACGAAAAAGAAGAGATGAAACAATCTGGACTCTCCTCAAAGTCTTAGCAGTTCAGTTCCCTGGACATTCCAGCAGCCCAGGCTTCAGTGAGTTACACCCAGGTCTTCACAGGTGCATCAACTGTGCACTCACTCACCCTTTCATGGCCTGTAACTTACCTTCAGGGTCTAGGGTATAAAGCTTTTGTTTTCAAATAAATATGTTGTCCCTGTCTACATATATTTATATGATGGAACACAACACAACCATCAAAAATGATGTAAAAGAAGTTTTAATAATGTGAAAAATTTACTGTACTGCTCCCTGAAGAAATGTTTATCAAACTGTCGCTCTGGTGTGAGCTCACAAACACATAAAACAAGGATGTACACCACTACACAGAAGTACTCTCAACTGTGGTTGTCTCTGGGTAGAGGAATTATATGTGATTTTTTTTCCTCAAGTTTTTTGTATTTTTGAGGATTTCTACAATGAATACGTATTACTTTAATAAAAAAAAAAAACATTGGTTGAAAAAAAGGGAAAAAGGAAGAAAAAACAATAGGTAGATAGGTGGTACCATGGGAACACTGAATGTGCTGTCTCTTAAATTAACCTCCTTAAATGTCAAGCTTCCCTCCTTTCCAATCATTTTGACTCTGGTCACAGCAGGAAACCTACCAGAAAGGCATGTGTGGTAGGGCAGAGCAGAACAGGAACAGATGTAACCCACAGAAAATCAAAGTCTAAAAACAGAAGAGGCAGCTGAGAAGTACACTATATAACACCAGCCCAGAGAGGGAAGTCATGAGGCATGTAGTTTAAACATAGCTTAATGGTTTTCACTTTTTAAGAAACTGATCTAGATTTCTTGATTTTCATATCCTCATCTTGCCAACTTACATTTAAAATGAATAACATGCTAAAATTGAAAACATTTGCTTTTGTTACCTGTTAGCTTTAGGAAAAAAAAAAGACCAAAGACCAATTCCCTGTAGGAACAGGATTAATGACATATGGTAATTACACCAATAGGCTGAAATATCCATAACAACATAAACCTCCATTAAACACATTTCTCAAGAAGCACTGTTATTTAAGAGAGATTCAGCCATTTTAAATTCATAAACAGAAAGTTTGGGGTCAAAAAACCTTTTATCTGTAATCAGACTGTCTGAAGTCATTTGTTCCACCATTCCTGGCCCAGATTTCAGATAAAGAGAAAAAGTTAGGTTACAGCCCAGGCAAGACATATGTGAAGCTCTCAATTCAGGAAAAATTGTCAAGGCAACAAAAAGATGTACACTTTCTATTTGTGTGCTATAAATTCTTGGTCAGCTGTGGGTCATTTCCCACCAAACCCTCAGGCTCCCAAGTCTCCCATTCTTGCAAATGATGAGTGGGTTGGGCATATAGGGAGGTGAAGACACTCAAAAGAAACACAAGGAAAACTGATGGTCAAGAGACAAGAAATGCAACAAAGTAGCGCACTCACTGGAGAAGGCAATGGCATCCCACTCCAGTACTCTTGCCTGGAAACTCGCATGGACGGAGGAGCCTGGTAGGCTGCAGTCCATGGGGTTGCTGAGTCAGACAGGACTGAGCGACTTCACTTTCACTTTTCACTTTCATGCATTGGAGAAGGAAATAGCAACCCACTCCAGTGTTCTTGCCTGGAGAATCCCAGGGATGGCAGAGCCCAGTGGGCTGCCATCTGTGGGGTTGCACAGAGTCGGACACGACTGAAGCGACTTAGCAGCAGCAGCAGCAGCAGCACACTCACTCTCCTCTTTACTTGGAGGTATTTTACACCATATATCACCAAGCTTCTGAAAATAACTCCTTTTTTTTTTCTTTTGGTTTTCTAATAAATTCATTCTTTTTTAAATTACATATATATATTTTTTACCTATCTGGTTTTTGTTCCAAGTTCCTTATTACTTTGTTTTCTATTTGCCTTAATTTTGTAAACAATTTAAAATTTTTTCTTAAAATAGATAAATAATAAAAATCATTTATTTGGGTCATAACATTTCAAGCTGTCTCTTATACACATCTCATAACGTTAAAAAAAAAAAAAATGAGCTGCAATATTTTGGTGAATATAATGAAAATGTTCACAAGTGCTACTATTTATTGAACATTCACTATGGGCCAGAAACTTAGCTAAGAATTATACATGTATATTCCTGCAACGAAAGTAAACAAAAAATTAACAAAAAAAAATCTACTTGGCCAGTCCCAAATTACACTAGATTGGCTTTCTTGAGTGAAATTCATCCCACTTCAGAGTTATTCTATAAAACACTGCATAATTATTACTCCATATGGGGCTCTACCTACATGAAATAAAACAAAATGTGAGAGTAATTTAAAAGGTCATGATTACTAACTACGGTGACCAATAAATTAAATTCTCCTAAAAAAGAAATAAAATAATATTAGGCAGGATTTATTAAGTCCATTAAGTGAAAGTTGCTCGGTCATGTCTGACTCTTGGCGACCCCAGGGACTACACAGTCCATGGAATTCTCCAGGCCAGAATACTGGAGTGAGCAGCCTTTCCCTTCTCCAGGGGATCTTTCCAACCCAGGAATCAAACCCAGGTCTCCTGCATTGCAGGTGGATTCTTTATCAACTGAGCTATCAGGGAAGCCCATTAAGTCCATTAGGAAACATAAATCGCACACTATTTCTAATACTTCGTATTTTAGGATATTTTGCATGACAATGAACCTGCCAGTAGCTATCTGATACAGTTACACAATAAAATAACTTATATGTTAAGAAACAATTCTGTTGATGCTGCCACCATGTTTCAAACCATAAGACAAACACACCACTGGGAATACTAACCATCTGAGAAACTATATTCACTTACAGCTGTTTAGAGAAGGCACTACATAAGTTTCCTCGTGAGTTGTCAGACTGATAACTTAGGACTGAATGAATCTTGAGCCATTAAAACAATGTCAAAAAAATCAATGAAAATTCTCTCCCAATTCCCCACACATGACCATTATAATCGAGGAGAGGAAGAAACAGACAAACAAAACACCTAGGTAGAATCCATCTCAAATGTGACTCAGAGAGTCTTAGATTATTACAGGACCTTCAAATATGTTTCTTCAACAGGACTTGTTAGCCACTGGGAGAGCAAGAGTGGCCTAGGACACAGCAGCTGGCACCTCCAACTTTACTGGATTGTCAAAATGTTTCTCTGATCTTTCTACCATACAATAAAATATGAACCATTCAAAGGGAAAAATGCATTCTTTATGAGCAGATTTAGTGCAAGGGCCTGATGACATTTTCCAGCAGTGGAACAGCTAGTAATTAAATATCAAGGAGTTAATGACCTGGCTGACTCAACGAGCTTTGATTTGGTGCTATTAAGCCTCCTTCACTAAGGCTCATTCTTCTCTGGGGTTTCTGAGGTGCAGAGCTCCAAGTCCCAGGACAAGTCGCTGGGAAAAGCAAACAGAGGAGCAGCAACTTCTACTGTTGATGCAATGCCACTTCAGTTCTGCCTAGGCATACACCATCTCCATATTTTCCAGTGTCTCTGCTGCAGTGCAGATTTCTGGCCTGGCAAATTGGAACTGATGGATCACTATTCTTTCGACCACACAAAACCAAACATAAGAGCTATTTACATACATATGCATACACAAATGTATGCAGCTAGTCACTCCCCAGCCTCCTTCCTGCCAGAAAGGTTACCCCACATCTGTCACAAATCACATTATTCAAAGATGGAGCTTGGGGAAAGATCAGATTAATGGATTAGAATCTAAACTACATTCTGCAAGATGAGAGAATTACGTGACTGTCAATATGCAGTTCATTTACAATTTTTTAAAAAGCTGAACAGTCCCACAGATGACACATTCTCATGACTTTAAGGAAAAAACATTGTATAGAAATTATCTTGTTCACTTTGAGCAATGACAGTGAGAAACCCTATCCCCAGAAACTTGTTTTAGCCACGATGGAAGCCAGGCACCAGACACGAAAAAGAAGAGATGAAACAATCTGGACTCTCCTCAAAGTCTTAGCAGTTCAGTTCCCTGGACATTCCAGCAGCCCAGGCTTCAGTGAGTTACACCCAGGTCTTCACAGGTGCATCAACTGTGCACTCACTCACCCTTTCATGGCCTGTAACTTACCTTCAGGGTCTAGGGTATAAAGCTTTTGTTTTCAAATAAATATGTTGTCCCTGTCTACATATATTTATATGATGGAACACAACACAACCATCAAAAATGATGTAAAAGAAGTTTTAATAATGTGAAAAATTTACTGTACTGCTCCCTGAAGAAATGTTTATCAAACTGTCGCTCTGGTGTGAGCTCACAAACACATAAAACAAGGATGTACACCACTACACAGAAGTACTCTCAACTGTGGTTGTCTCTGGGTAGAGGAATTATATGTGATTTTTTTTCCTCAAGTTTTTTGTATTTTTGAGGATTTCTACAATGAATACGTATTACTTTAATTTCCATCTTTGGTTGCAAAGAATATAATCAATCTGATTTCGGTGTTGACCATCTGGTGATGTCCATGTGTAGAGTCTTCTCTTGTGTTGTTGGAAGAGGGTGTTTGCTATGACCAGTGCGTTCACTTGGCAAAACTCTATTAGCCTTTGCCCTGCATCATTCCGTATTCCAAGGCCAAATTTACCTGTGACTCCAGGTGTTTCTTGACTTCTTACTTCTGCATTCCAGTCCCCTATAATGAAAAGAACATCTTTTTTGGGTGTTAGTTCTAAAAGGTCTTGTAGGTCTTCATAGAACCATTCAATTTCATCTTCTTCAGCGTTACTGGTTGGGGCATAGGCTTGGATTACTGTGATATTGAATGGTTTGCCTTGGAAATGAACAGAGATCATTCTGTCGTTTTTGAGATTGCATCCAAGTACTGCATTTCGACTTTTTTGTTGACCATGATGGCTACTCCATTTCTTCTAAGGGATTCCTGCCCGCAGTAGTAGATACAATGGTCATCTGAGTTAAATTCACCCATTCCAGTCCATTTTAGTTCACTGATTCCTAGAATGTCGACGTTCACTCTTGCCATCTCCTGTTTGACCACTTCCAATTTGCCTTGATTCGTGGACCTAACGTTCCAGGTTCCTATGCAATATTGCTCTTTACAGCATTGGACCTTGCTATTTCATGCTGTTTTTCACAGAACTAGAACAAATAATCCTAAAATTTACTGCGTAAATTGTACCTGTGTTTTCTTAAGTCAGTCTCCCAAGGCAACATAAATAAAGGCAAAAATAAACAAATGAAACCTAATCAAACTTATAAACTTTTGCATAGTGAAGAAAAAGATAAACAAAATGAAAAGACAACCTATGGAGTGGGAGAAACTATTAGCAAATGGTGCAATAGACAAGGGCCTAATTCCAAAACATAAAAATAGCTCGTACAACTCAGTAACAACAACAACAAATCAGATAACCCAGTCAAAAGTGGGCAGAAGATCTAAACAGACGTTTTTCCAAAGAAGACAAACAGATAGCCAATAAGCACATGAAAGGATGTTTAACACTGTGAATTATCAGAGAAATGCAAATCAAAACTACAATGACGTACTAGCTTACATTGGTCAGAATGTCCATCATTAAAGAGTCACAACTAATGCTGAAGAGGATATGGAGAAAGGGAACCCTTCTACACTGTTGGTAGGAACGTAAATCGGTACAGCCATATGGAAAACAGTATGGCGATTCCTCACAAAACTAAAAATTGAGTTGCGATATGAAAAAAGAATCCCATTCCTGGACCTATATCTGGATGTCACCTTAATTTGAAAAGATATATGCAGCCCAATGTTCACTGCAGCACTGTTTACAACAGCCAAGACATGGAAGCAACCTAAATGTCCATCAACAAATGAATGGATAAAGAAGACATGGTATGTGTGTGTGTTTTACACACACAATGGAATACTACTTGGTTACAAAAAGAAATAATTCCATTTGTAAAAACATGGAGGGACCCAGAGATTATCATACTAAGTGAAGTAAGTCAGACAGAGAAAGACAAACATATGACATTGCCTATACGTGGAATCTAAAAAAAAAAAGACACAAGTGAACTTATCTCTAAAATACAAAGAAACTTACAGACACACAAAACAAACTTCTGGTTACCAAAAAAGAAAGAGGGTGGGGGAGGGATAAATTAGGAGTTTGGGACTAACATATACACATTGCTGCTGCTAAGTTGCTTCAGTCGTGTCCAACTCTGTGCGACCCCATAGACGGCAGCCCACCAGGCTCCCCCATCCCTGGGATTCTCCAGGTAAGAACACTGGAGTGGGTTGCCATTTCCATATACACACTACTATGTATAAAATAGATAGCAAACAAGGACCTACTATATCACAAGAGAACCATACTCAAAATTATACAATAACCTATCAGGGAAAAAAATCGGAAAAAGAATATATATATATCAGTTCAGTACAGTTCCTCAGTCATCTTCAACTCTTTGAGACCCCCTGCAGCACACCAGGCTTCCCTGTCCATCACCAACACCCAGAGCTTACTCAAACTCATGTCCATCGAGTGGGTGATGCCATCCAACCATCTCATCCTTTGTCATCCCCTTCTCCTCCTACCTTCAATCTTTCCCAGCATTGGGGTCTTTTCCAATGAGTCAGTTCTACGCATAAGGTGGCCAAAGTACTGGAGTTTCAGCTTCAACATCAGTCCCTCCAATGAATATTCAGGACTGGCTTCCTTTAAGATTGACTGGTTGAATCTCCTTGCAGTCCAAGGGACTCTCAAGAGTCTTCTCCAACACCACAGTTCAAATACATCAATGCTTTGGTCCTCAGCTTTCTTTATAGTCCAACTCGCACATCCACACATGACTACTAGAAAAACCATAGTTTTGACTAGATGGACCTTTGTTGGCAAAGCAATGTCTCTGCTTTTTAATATGCTGTCTAGGACTCTTGCCCAGAAAATCCATGGATGGAGGAGCCTGGTAAGCTGTAGTCCATGGGGTCGCTAAGAGTTGGACACGACTGAGCGACTTCACTTTCACTTTTTACTTTCATGCATTGGAGAAGGAAATGGCAACCCACTCCAGTGTTCTTGCCTGGAGAATCCCAGGGATGGGGAAGCCTGGTGGGCTGCCGTCTATGGGGTCGCACAGAGTCGGACACGACTGAAGCGACTTAGCAGCAGCAGCAGCAGGTTGGTCATAACTTGCCTTCCAAGGGGCAAGTGTCCTTTAATTTCATTGCTGCAGTCACCATCTGCAGTGATTTTGGAGCCCAAGAAAATAAAGTCTGACACTGTTTCCATTGTTTTCCCATCTATTTGCCATGAGGTGATGGGACTGGATGCCATGATTTTAGTTTTCTGAATGTTGAATTTTAAGCCAACTTTTTCACTCTCCTCTTTCACTTTCATCAACAGGCGCTTTAGTTCTTCACTTTCTGCCATAAGGGTGGTGCATCTGCATATCTGAGGTTATTGATATTTTTCCTGGCAATCTTGACTCCAGCTTGTGCTTCATCTAGCCTGGCATTTCACATGATGTACTCTGCATATAAGTTAAATAAGCAGGGTGATAATATATACTCTTGATGTACTCCTTCCCCAATCTGGAACCAGCCTGTTATGTTGGCTCCGAATTTGATCTCTGGTTCCTCAACCCTTTCTAAATCCAGCTTGAACATCTGGAAGTTCACAGTTCACGTATTGTTGAAGCTGGCTTGGAGAATTTTGAGCATTACTTTGCTAGCTTGTGAGATGAGTGCAATTGTGTGGAAGTTTGAGCATTCTTTGGCATTGCCTTTCTTTGGGACTGGAATGAAAACTGACCTTTTCCAGTACTATAGCCACTGCTTACTTTTCCAAACTTGCTGTATATTGAGTGAAGTACTTTAACAACATCATCTTTCAGGATTTGAAATAGCTCAACTGGTATTTCATCAGTTCCACTAGCTTTGTTCATAGTGATACTTCCTAAAGTCCACTTGACTTCGCATTCCAGGATGTCTGGCTCTAGGTGAGTGATCACACCATTGTGGTTATCTACATCATGAAGATCTTTTTTGTATAGTTCTTCTGTGCATTGTTGCCACCTCTTCTTAATATCTTCTGCTTCTGTTAAGTCCATAACATTTCTGTTCTTTATTGTACCCATCTTTGCATGAAATATATATATATAACTGAATCATATACATATAGTATGTATATGTATGTATATATACACATACACATAGCCTATAGGGCTTTCCTATATGTATGTGTGTATATATATATGTACTATATATACACACACATATATATAGGCTTCCCAAGTGGCACATAGGTAAAGAATCCTCCTGACAATGTAGGAGATGCAGGTTGAAACCTTGAGCCAGGAAGATCCCCTGGACTAGGAAATGGCAACTTGCTCCAGAATTCTTGCTTGGGAAATCCCATGGACTAGCCTGACAGGCTCTAGTCCATGGGGTCTCAAATAGTCAGACACGATTGAGCACACATGGATACACACACACATACATACATACATACATACATATATATATATATATATATAGAGAGAGAGAGAGAGAGAGGGAGGGAGGGAGAAAGAGGCTTCTCTAACCAAATCATTATGCTATATACCTAGAACTTACAGGATACTGTAAATCAACTATACTTCAAGTTTTTTAAAAGGATACATATACCCACAATGTTCATAGCACTATTTACAACAGCCAACACATGGAAGCAAGCTAAATGTCCAGAAATTAATGGATAAAGATGTGATATATACNTAACCAAATCATTATGCTATATACCTAGAACTTACAGGATACTGTAAATCAACTATACTTCAAGTTTTTTAAAAGGATACATATACCCACAATGTTCATAGCACTATTTACAACAGCCAACACATGGAAGCAAGCTAAATGTCCAGAAATTAATGGATAAAGATGTGATATATACCACACGTAAAACAGATAGTGGGAATTTGCTGTATGAGTCAGGGAACTCAAACAGGGTCTCTGTAACAATCCAGAAGGGTGGGATGGAGAAGGAGATGGGAGGGAGGTTCAAGAGGGAGGGGACATGTATATACTTATGACTGATTCATGTTGATACTTGACAGAAACAACAAAATTTGGTAAAGCAATTATCCTTCAAATATATGGTATATATCACCAATTGGAGAAGGAAATGGCAACCCACTCCAGTACTCTTGCCTGGAAAGTCCTGTGGACAGAGGAGCCTGGTGGGCTGCTGTCCATGAGGTCACACAGAATCGGACATGACTGAGGCGACTTAGCATGCATGCATGCACTGGAGGAGGAAATGGCAACCCACTCTGGTGTTCTTGCCTGGAGAATCCCAGGGACAGAAGACCCTGGTGGGCTGCCACCTATGGGGTCGCATAGAGTCAGACACAACTGAAGCGACTTAGCAGCAGTAGCAGCAGCAGCAGCAGCAGCAGCATATCACCAATCCAATGGACATGAACTTGGGCAAACTTGGCAGATGGTGAGGGACAGGGAGGCCTGGCGTGTGTGGTCTCAGTGAGACACCACTGGGTGACTGAACAACAACATCATCCATACATGACCACAGGAAAAACCATAGCCTTGACTAGACGGACCTTAGTCGGCAAAGTAATGTCTCTGCTTTTGAAAATGCTATCTAGGTTGGACATAACTTTTCTTCCAAGGAGTAAGCGTCTTTTAATTTGGGGAGAACAGTTTTGTAGACCAAAATCCGTCTTAAGCCTAAAACTCAAAACCAGCAAATGGCAATGATAATAATTCATCAGATGTGAAGGTTTTTATTATAAAAAAAAATTAAGGTTTCTTCACTTATCCCCATAACACTCCTGAGAGACAGTGAGGCAGGTTTTAACACTACCCTCTTCTTGTAACCAAGGAAACTGAGGTACAAGGCACCAAGTGACTACTCAAGAATAAGCATTAGTGAGGGACAAAGCAGGAGCCAGAACCCATGTTTCTTAATGTGCCACCCGTGCTACTTCTCCTGTGTCATACAACATTCAGGAAATGGTTTTTATCAAAATGAAACTGACAACTGATAGTCTCAACAGGTGTCAAGCATCCTCTCCAGTTCACACTTGAAGCAGGTTTTGCATTGTAGTGGAAATACAGGCTCTTTCTCAATTCATCCCATGTCTGTCTAGCCAAATTGTCCTATTTCACAATATGCTCATAACCATATTCACTTTCTTGCTGTCTTGAAGAAAACCTCAGGTAATCTGTCTTGGAGAAAACATTATTATTAGTAAACTATTCATTGCCAAAGAGGCTTTCCTCATTCATCTTACTGACCCTCTCCATTCCCCTGGGATCCCTGCTATGAAGTAGAATAAATAGAGGGATTTACCACAGAGAATAAGAAAGCAGAAACCAAAAAATGACTCCTCTGTGAGCACTCTAGGTTTCTGATGACAAGAAGCTCTGAGAGGCAGGATTGACCACTTAAGAAAAAATATGATACACAAACTTCTGTTCCAGTAAACACTGATGATTCCCAAAGTAGTCTTTTTAAACAAATTCTAAGCTCTACTTGGGAAAAGAGTCAAGCACCATCTGAAGAAGACAACATTTTGGAGGAAAAGGCTTGAGCTGTAGTCCTGTAAAGCACTGCATTCTAATCAAATGGAGTATTTCATTTAGTATTACTGACTTGTTGTTCAGTCATCATCTCTGACTCTTTGCAACCCTATGGACTGTAGCCCACCAGTCTCCTCCATCGATGGAATTTTCCAGGCAAGAATATTGGAGTGGGTTGCCATTCCTTCTCCAAGGGATCTTCCTGACCCAGGGATGGAACCTGGATTTCCTGCATTGCAGGCGGATTCGTTACCATCTGAGCCTCCAGGGAAGCCCATGAACTGCATACTTGGACAAACAGTGGTCCCTACCCTTGATACTTCCTCTTCCAAGAATGTCTCCCTCAACCCCAGACTAAGATAGGCGATCCCTGCCCTCCACCCACCCCCTCTCCATGCTCTCACTTTTCTTCTTGCCCTTTGGCCCAATTTTCAATTGTGCCCTTAAGTGTTTGATGTTTGTTTCTATTTGTAAGTTCTGTCTGTTTAACTTATCCTATAGACCCAGTGTCTGGTATAAATGCCTGGGGAAACTAGAAGATGTTCAGTAAATACTTGCTAAATAAACTTAATAGATGAAGGAGAGACATGTGAATTCCAAGGACAGCAGCTTCCTACTGGATCTCTACTTTTCTCGGACAACTTCTCCAACCCTTGAATGAAGAACATTCTTCTCTGAGTGAGCCATGGATTGGCCAATCAGTCTGGGCATCTTGGCCAAGTACCACAACCACAGAAGCCTCCACTGAGCGTGTGGACGTGGTGTGTATTTGTACAGACAGAAGGCTTCGGAAACTAAAAGGGAGAGAAATGCTGGCTCCTTGGGTGACTCTCATTTTTCACTTTAAGTGTTTGTCCCCTACCGTCTTGATTACTGCCATTTATACATTTAGCTGGGAGAGCAGCACAAATTGAAAGCTATGTATTATGAACAATTCTACCTTAACTAAGTAATAAAGCATGCATTAATGAGACACAAAACAAAGTCCCCCCAACCAACCTCTATAAATCTGTTGGAAATGTCTGCTTTGTCAAGGACAGCCACACTGTATTTCTGTTTCTGGCACATTCGGTCCCTGTACCTCTTCAGAGCAAAGGGAGTCAATTCCCTACGCTTGTCCAGTACTTCATGGTTTAGAGTACTTTTTTTTCCTAAGGTCTATTAAATTGGAAGTTTCCACTGAGATACCATGAAAGTGAAATTCCCACTTGAAGTTCCAGGCCCATGGGCCATGGGCAAATTTTGTGAAAGAAATATTTAATAATTCACTTGTGATTCTAAATAGACCTAACCCATGTGCAAACTGAAAGGGTCAAGAGAATGACAATGAAGGGCTTCTAGGGAAGATTTCATGGGGCAGCACTGTTTCACATGTGCACCGAAGGTAGGTGCAGGAGGTGGGCACATCTCCTTTCACTTCATCTCAGGAAAGAGGGCCTTCGAAATACCATTTGGACAGCCTAGCATGTGTCCCCCCATTTGGAGTTTGGGGGAATGAATGGCTAGCTCCCTCTTGAGAGAGCACAAGAATTGAAGGAGAGGCGGGAGGACAAGGTGACCCAGCTGGCCTGGCCTGAGCCCCAGCACTTGTCACAGGATCCCCTTAAGCACTTCCTGTGGATGGATGTGGGCTCAGGGCAAGAGAGCTAGTGGGAGAGAGAAGACAATGGGTCCTGCCCAGAAGGATGGCTTGCAGGGGCGAAAAGACTCCATACAGTCTGTATGATATGGATGACTAAGAACAGGAGGTAAGGGGAAAGCAATGCTTACAGCATAACTAAGTAAAATGTAAGGTCAGGGGAGAGGCTGAAAAACTCACACAAGTGACCAGGAAAGAGAGAGTCTTTCAGCATTTAGGAGGCACCGAAAGCATGAAGCCATTTTGTGTCACCATCAATCAAGAGCACTTCCCTGCCCCTCCCTTTTCCTGCTTAGACCTTGGCAAGATGAGAAACAGAGCAGGGATCCCAACAACAAAGGTCTTAGCTGCATGAGGGAAACCGGAAGATCTCATTTCAAATCAAGTTTGAAGTTTTGATGACCTCATCAAACTGCTCATTTAATCCTCTGACCTGAGATTGTATTTACAACTTAAAAGTCCCCATAATCAAGGATGGGTGCACACTGGAAAGCAGTGTTAGTCGCTCAGTTGTGGCCAACTCTTTGCGACCCCAGGGACTGTAGCCTGCCAGGCTCCTCTGTCCCTGGGACTTCTCAGGCAAGAATACGGGAAAGGGTAGCCAGTCCCTTCTCCAGGGCATCTTTCTGACCAAGGGTTTGAATCCGGCCTCCTGCATCACTGGCAGATTCTTAACCATCTGAGCCTGCCAGGGAAGCCCAATAATCAAGGATATTACTTGTAAATTGTCAGAAAGTCATAGGACTGCCTAAGTTTTCATCCCAGGGTAGGGGAAGAACTTCCCTCACCAAATTCATTCAAACTGGACAGTGAGAAGCAAACATCAAGAGGATTTCTGATTAGATTCCACCTTGTTTGTGGTTACTAAATTAACTGAAACTCTTTCAGTAGCAAGTCACACATGAAACCCAACAAAATACCTTCCACAGACTGAGCTGTAGACCCTACAAATTGTATGTGGAAATCCCAACTCTCTGTATATCAGAAAGTGGAGGTATTCAGAAATAAGGCCTTTAAAGAGGTAATGGAGTTAAAATTAGGTCATTAACGTGGGGACTAATCCAATATGACTAAGGTTCTTATAAGAAGAGATTAGGACACAGATTCACACAGAGGAAAGACCCCCTGAAGACACAGGGAGAAGACAGCCAGGCATCTGCAAGCCAAGGGCAGAGGCCTCAGAAGAAGCCAATCCTGTCAACACCTTCATTTTGACTTTCTAGCCTCTACAATTGTGAGAAAACAAATTTCTGCTGTTTATTCCACGCAGTATGTGGTACTTTGTTACAGCAGCCTACAAAAATCACATAAAGTGGAACAGTTTTGCCACCAGCATGCATAAGTCTCTAACATAAAAAGAAAAAAAAAATTCATCAGCATCAGAATGCAGACACAACTACAAAGTCAAGGTGGAAAACAAATTTTATGTAGGCTATTTTTTAGGACTTAAAATGTGGTTGTTCAAACAGTTCCTCTATTTATCACTTTATAATTCTCCCTATTTTAAAAATATCCACAGTAGGTATTAAATACCCATGCTATCACACAAGACAACTTCAAAGACAAAACTGGAAATTATTTTGCTTTTCCAATTGTACTTTAGAGACAGCTTCTGGTTAGAAAAGATAACACAGCTGGCTTTGATTCTGGGCTTTTGCTGAGGTTGGGATATTAAAGCAACACAGGTTAGGGTTTTCTAGCTTTACTTTCAGGCATGGAACGTTCCTTGTACACATATCTGGCAAAGGCAAAGATGCAGAAAAAGGCCTCCTGCCCCATCAACCTTCAGAGCTTCTATTTGACGACATCAACCCATTTGCCTTAGGTAGCAAATCTAACAACTTCCACTTTCTTGATTCATCTGTAAAACAGAAATACTTGCTGTGAGGAATCCTGGGAGGATCAATGATTATTTATAGGGCTATAAAGAGCTCCTTGGAATATACTTGAAATAAAACAAGTGCGAGTGACTTGCTTCTTAAAGTTCCTCTATCAGTTCAGGCTCTACCCAACCAATATTCAAGTCAGGAGGGCCCAGAAGAACATTGTCATGGCCCCCATCTATTTGGGTCAGAGTGCAGGCCCGTGACAATAGTATCTAATTTTTTAACTCATTACCCACAGCCACCACTGCCATCAGTTCAGTTCAGTTCAGTCGCTCAGTCGTGTCCGACTCTTTGCGACCCCATGAATCGCAGCATGCCAAGCCTCCCTGTCCATCACCAACTCCTGGAGTTCACTCAGACTCACGTCCATTAAGTCGGTGATGCCATTCAACCATCTCATCCTCGGTCATCCCCTTCTCCTCCTGCCCCCAGTCCCTCCCAGCATCAGTCCTTTCCAATGAGTCAACTCCTCGCATGAGGTGGCCAGAGTACTGGAGTTTCAGCCTTAGCATCATTCCTTCCAAAGAACACCAAGGACTGATCTCCTTTAGAATGGACTGGTTGGATCTCCTTGCAGTCCAAGGGACTCTGAAGAGTCTTCTCCAACACCACAGTACAAAAGCATCAGTTCTTCAGCATAGCACATTCATAATGAAGACAGAAAAGAAACTTCTCAAACTGAAACAAATATCCCCCTACTTGGTTGAAGGGAGCCACACAGCCAGTACAGCTAGCAGAATGCTTTTGCTCTAAAGGCAACTCAGTAGGTACTTCTATGACTGTGGAATTTTCCAGCACTGTGTAGCTATCCTCGGAAAGTCTAAGAAGTCCTTGTCCTCAAAGAGCTTAAATTCTTTGTATGGAGTCAGGCTTATTGAAATGAAACTACAGAGAGCAATCACATGTTGGAAAGAGATATAAAACAGCTCTGGTCCCAGGCGTACTATATTTATTAGCTGTTTCATCTCAAATTTCCTCACTCCACTCACCTTTGAATAAAGAACCTGGCCTAATGGTCAGTAGACTTTAGTTCCCAAATTCTAGAACTCTAATCAAGCATCAAAATGCATGGTACAATCATGGTTCACAAGTCATAAAGTGAGATGCCACTGGTGCCCTCTAGAAATAGAGGGAATCACTGAGTTGAAATATGAATTAGCAGAGAAAAGGAATCAGACTAAACTAGGGCAAAGGGGCATTAGTTACAGAGCCAGCCTGCCTGGCTCCTCAATGTTAGGTCCCTGAAGGAACCTTGTCTCAAGGGCTGTATCTCTTATCCTGCTTCTGTCACCTGTACCTCCACTTCTGCCAGCATCAGGGGTCCTAGCTGCTAGATTACTGAATCCAGAGGTTTATGGCCATGAGATGAGCTTGCCTTACAGCTCCAGTAGGCTTAATTTTCTACCACCATCAACTTTGGTATGAGTATCCCATAAAGGACGCTAGTGCCTTGTAAGAGAGGGATGAGCAGAACTAGAAGGTGGGATTTCTGTCCCCTCTGGCTCTACATTTAACTCACTCTTCAACCCTGGACCAGTCATTTACCTCTCTAGACTTCAATTTACTCCCTCATAATATCTGCTTTCGTTATTAAAATATCACCACTCTCATCTGAGGAAACTACATGAGATAATAGGCATGACTAAACCTTAATTCTGGAAACATTAAGGTAGTTATTTTTATTCTTATTATTAGTGGCACAGATGTGAGGGCTTATTAAGGTGATGAATTAGAAGAGTTTGGTATTCTGCTTCCAATAATAGTAGACTAGTTTACAGCAAAACTATCAGCCAGCGTCCTGAGAACACAAGGACTCACTAAAACACTTTATAACTGCTATAAAAGATGAAGACCACAAATTTTTGTTAATAATGACAAAATTAGAACAATTAGGCCAAACTCAATTGTTGTTTCGATCACCAAATGGGTAGTTTAAGTAAAACTATATTGCATTTCCATCTATGTGCTCTACAACATACACATACTAAATAAATTAAAAACCTCTCAAAACTATAATGATTCCTACTTCCAAAACTCACTGGCAGCATGAACTGGAATGAGAAATTCAAATTTATGCATGCAAATGTGACACTTACAAATAGGGATTTTAGTGAACTGGTAAATCAGATTTGCCGAACAGCGGCTGTTGCAAATGGCCGTGACTGCTTCTTGTTTGATAACAACATGTGGTTTCCACATTTAGAATTCGAAGAGCTGACTTCCATGATTAGAAGTAGCTTGCTGACTTTCAGAATTTTACAAGTTGAGTGTGTTTGTACAGAAGCAGTTTATTCTTAAACGGAATATAAAACAAACAGCAGAGAATAGTCATTTTTCTATTTTTGCTGAGCGAGATAAAAATGAACCTCAATGGGGTTTTATGTCAATAAACATCTGATAGAGAATAACAGATCTGAAAGGAAATCTAAATGTGAATTATTTCATATCATCAGACATAAGTCAGAATTTAGCTTGTCACTTTGCAAAAATATCATGTAACTGACCTATCTTGGTCCCTTGTGGAGAAGTCAGTCCACTATACAACTGCTCTGTGCCTTAGAGTACGTCACAAGGTGTTACATATTACATAATTGATTGTGGAAGGCATATGCCAGTACCTCTACCAAGCCTTGAAATAGCAAATGTTTTCCAGGAAGCCTACTATACTTAGGACACTATATTTTTCTAACACTTAAGCCTCATGGCTGCTTAAACTATTTTATTCTGTTCTTGAGAACAATATATAGTAGGTGCTGACTTCCACATCGAGAAGTTGCCCCATTCATTATCAGGACAGATTTTGGGTGGTTAGACTTGATTCTCTCTCTCTCCCTAGGATAGAACTTGCCAAAACTAAAGCTATTTTGCCTCTGAGCTGGATCTTCCTTTAATTCTAGAAGTTTAAGAATATAAAGAGATGGAGAACAGCCAAAAGTTTTTTATGTTCCTCTCAAAAATAATACCAAGCTATTACCCACACTATTATAACCCTCTGCAAGACTGCATTCTTCAATGTATCCAAAATTTCTAGGCTTCAAGCTGATGTGGCTGGCTGGGTTTTCCTCATAACTAAGCACTGTGGGAATACTCAATTGACTGTGCCTAAGACAATAATTTCTTTTCATAGGGCAGAAATTATGGCTCAATGATAATATCCAATCACATCCTCCTTTGTCATTTAGGAGAGAGGTTAAACCTTAACGAATTTCTTTTCTAAAATAAACAGAGGACTTCCCTGGTGGCACAGTGGATAGGAATCTGCCTAACAATTCAAGGAAAACTGGTTCGGTCTCTGGTCTGGGAAGATTCCACATGCTATGGAGCAACTAAGCCCTTGAGCCACAGCTACCAAGCCCGAGGGCTGCAACTGCTGAAGCCCACGTGCCTACAGCCTGTGCTCCGCAACAAGAGAAGCCACCACATGAGAAGACCGCACAGCGAAACAGAGCAGCCCCCCACTCACTGCAACTAGAAAAAGCCCGCACAAAGACCCAGGGCAGCCAAAAACAAATAAATTTAAAAAATAAACAGAATGAGTGAATATAACTTCTGAAGAAAGACCTTCAACAAGGCACTTGTAGAAAAATTTTTACCCTCTTTGCTCATTCTCTGGGAAAGGGGCATACAGTTTGTGGTTTAACTTGTCTTAGAGTATCAGATTATCAGAGTTGGATAATTCCACCCACTTCCCTTGAGAAGAATAAAAAATCATCTTCTGAAGATGTTAGGAGTCCCAGAACCCAAGAAGATTGTCCTGAGACTTTATCATGCACACAAGGTTCAACCGCACCCATACAAGCTTTGTGGAAAAAGACTATTTTGCCCAGCAGAGAATCATTCTGGGGTCATATCAAAAAAGGGTAAGCTCTCTTACACTGTCTGAATTTCCAACTCAGCTTCAATATTCATTTAAAATTGAGGGTGACTGAGGGGAAACTGGCATTTCCTTATGACTACTACTTTTTTTATGAAGTATAGCTAACTACTTTTCTATTTAATATTCTAACACCCAGTCCAATATTCTTTGATGTGACATGGTTTGAGAGCAGTGCTAAGAAAGCTATTTCACGTGTTGTCATGAGTTAAACCCATTTAATAAACCAGCTGCGTGTACTATGCAATGACCTACAACTTGCTAAAATAAGGCCACATTTACTAAGTCATCTTGACTAACTCCTAAAGCCCCTTCTTAAGAATCAGGAAATAAAGCATATGGTTCTCATGAAGCTCTTCCAGAATGATAAAACATTCATTCAAAAAAAAATATCTTAAAGTGGAAATAAGGCAGGAATCAGTCTAACTAGGTTCTGACTCATTCCAATTTCCTGACGGACTTCAAGGCAAGATGCCGAAACTCCTTATGATCAAGTTTTATTATGATATTTAAAGTGAGATCTTAAAAGGCAGATGACTTCATTTTAAAATAAACTCATCAGTGAATAGGGAATATATCGATTGCTTTTAGAATTGGACTTTTTTCTTTGTTCCTTGAGGTTATTCTTGATGTAACCAGACAGAAATTGTAGTCACTTTGCCAGTAAAAATCTCTAAGTTAATGTTATAGCAACTGCAAATTGGACAGGCATTAGTTTCACTCCAGAGAAGGGGTAAATGAGTACCTTTGGACATTTATTCATTGGCAATTTACTGGTAAAACAGGCCTGATATACAAATAACCTGTCCTTATATTACCTGAATTTCACTTCTAGGATATGGTCAACCTCACTTTATCACATGCTTTATGAGGAGAGAATTCATGACTATTTTCTTTTTGCCTAGCACAGAGCCTGACACATATGCCAACTGTATAATAACTTTTATTTTTTAAGAATCATCTAAGTTTGCTTATCTGCACATACCAAAAATGCATAAATTCTTTCAGCTTTTACTGCTATGAGAATGATTTTAAGGTATATACGAGATATCCAAATTCAATCTACATCATTTAAGTATCTTTTAGAGTTGTATGGTCCTAAGAATATGAAAGACTATAAGATCCCATCAAGTTCTTTAGATATAGATGGGAGGGTCAATTACATAATAGGAACCAGAAAGATGCAAGTGATGAACCTGGTGGATGACAGACATTTGGATCGTGTATAGTCAGTTTCTAGTGTATGAAGACAGTCTGGGGAATGAGCAAAGTACCTTAATATCAGCATTCTGAGACAAAGATTCCCTCACCATCACCCTCTGATTTATAAAAGAGATTGTCCAAAACAAGCATTCTCAGGCCTTTAAAAATTGTGTGTGAGTGTGTGAGAGAGAGGGAGAATGGCACACCAGTCTCTTTTTAAGATTATATAACACACTTGCAAGGCATATAAGACCTTAAATTCTTAAGCTGCAGAGCATGCATGATAAGCCTTGCAAAAAACGGTGGGGGGTGGAATGTGAGTGACTGAGGATTTCATGTGGCAGGATATGAAAACTAAATGCATAAATGCAACTGCTGGGTTTCAGCTGTCTCAACAAAATATGCAGTTCATCCTTGGGGGATGGGAGACCATGATACTGCATTCCTAAAAACTAAAACCATCTTATGCATAAGAAAGTAAAGAGGCTTTTGTGGTCCTAGAGGTTTATCCATTTAGAGCTTCCAGATGGGTCATAAACCTCACTGTCAAAGACAAGGCGAAGCAAAGTCCTTCCAGAGTGGAGGTACCAGGAGCCTGCAGAGGGTGAGAGGCAGGCTGGGGATGCAGTGGATCCCTCGGGTCAGTCTGGAAGGCCTGGCCCTTATTTCCATAAAGCCCTCAGAGGTGGCAGACCTCTGAATAGAGTGACCACAATGAGTGTCCTGGCTCTGGGGCATACCGCCCTTGGCTGGCACCACAGAGCCTGTCTGCAGGGACAGAGACCGTGGGTGGGAACTTCAGAGAACCCCTCACAGTGATAGACCCGGGCAATGGAGTGCTACTCCAGCCCTGGCAAGGTAAACAGAAGAAGCCGTGGCGACTATGACGACCGCTCAGGCCCAGACTTCTCCTTGTGTTCCCAGGACCCCTCAAACCCTGGGAGACCAAGACAAGACAGTGC
>SJYT01064127.1:105022-125641 GCA_006410635.1 Cephalophus harveyi | reverse complement strand
AGACATGACATCAAATGCAAAACATGGAACTCGATTAGATCTTGGATCAAAGTCAAAAGGTTACAAAGGGCATTTAGATGACTACTGAGGAATCTGAGCATAGATTAATTCTTAGATGATATTATTTAATCAATATTAAAATTTTGGCTGTGATAATGCTATTATGACTTTGTAGGGAAATGAACTTGTTCTTACGATACATATTCTGAAATATTCAGGGATGAAATATCATGATGTCTGCAAATTACCTCCAAACAGTAGACCAAAGATGGATAAGCCAACATGGTAAAATGTTGACAACTGGTGAATCTGGGTGAAGGGTTAACAGAGTCTCATTACCTTTCAACTTTTTGATTTTTCAAAATAAAAAGTGGGTTGAGGGGAGAATCTAAAAATAATACCAGTTATTTCTGGATCAGTTGTTTACATTTTTCCTCTTTATCTTTTTCTGTATTGTGCAAATATTCCTGCAAGGACAGAAAGTCCTTGCTTTAGATTGGATAAAAATGTGTCTATTGATGCAAGTTCCTCCAGCGAGGCAGTAGGATGATGCCCCAGAAAGGGTGGGGCATGAGCATCAAAGACCCAGGTTTTCATCAGGTTTTCCATGGCTTGCTTCTTCATTTGCAAAATCAGCCCACCCTGTGTGGCTTCAGTGAGGCTCAAAGTGAAAAACAAATCAGAGTAAACTCTCTTATGGAAAGGTTATTCTTTTTAAGGCTATAGAACCAACTTGCCCCACTATCCATTTCTTGAACTTTGTGCTTTACAAACATATTATTTTTTAAGCCAAAAAATTTTATCCTCTTGCCTTGAGCGTTTTGTTCTGAGTAAGAACTAAGTTCAAAGGAGTAGATCCTCTCATGCTGTCTCTACTTTCTCTGTGATTAAATAGCAGATCAAGCCAAGAACTTATCTGGCATTCTGATTTTAGTGGAGTTGGTGAAGCCCCCCACCCTGCACTCACCAGCTCAGGAGGCATATTTCAAGCCTTGTCCTGTAGAGCCTGGCCTTGGCTCTCTTTGACTGGCCAACCTGCAGCTTCTGCTGGTGAAAGCAGCATCCTGCTCCCACTTCTGAGAAATTCACCTGGAAGTTCCTCCCCAGTTAACCCTGGATTTCCCGGAGAAGTAGGCTTTCTTTTGAAATTGCGAGGCTCCTCCCCTTCCTTTTCTTCTACCACACTGGCACAGTGAACCCAGCCAATCAAGCTGCAGGTTTCAGCTTTGCTTGGTGAATGCCTTTCCCTCTCCATATTAAAGTTCTTTTTTTTTTAATCTATTTGTTTTTGACTGTTCTGCTGTGTGGGCTTTTCTCTAGTTGCAGCATGGGCTTCTCGTTGCAGTGGTTCTCTTGTTGCAGAGCATAGGCTCTCGTGCACTCAGACTTCAATAGTTTCGACATGAGGGTTCAGTAGTTGCAGCTCCTAGGCTCTAAAATGCAGACTCAATAGTTATAGCCCTAAGTTACTCCACAGCATGTGGGGTCTTCCAGGATCAGGGATCAAACCCATGTCTCCTACATTGCCAGGAGAATTCTTTACCACTGAGCCACCAGGGAAGCTCCCATTCTGAGTGTGCTTGCCTTCTTGCCCTTACCCGAGGGAGGCTGTGTTGGTCCTGATCCATTTCTCAGAGAATTAGAATTAAAGAAAAATAGGTGCATCGTTGAAAAGAAACACAGAGGCCAACTAGTCCAACCTCTTCATTTTACAGACAATGAAGTGAAACTGAGGTCCAGAGAGGGAAGTCAGTTATCCAAGTTCACATAACTAATTCACTGCAAAACCTGAGTTAAAACCCTATGTCTGATTCCCCATCTTGTACTCCTTCTATTGAACCAGGATCCTTTTTCTTCAAGGATCATACACATAGACCTTCTGAGTGTCCAGATTCCCAAGCTTGTTTAGATGTTTCTTTCTCCTACTCAGGCTGAAAGCTTCAATAGTGAGCATGCGGATCTTTAACCAAACACAGCCTTAGAGTGTGCCTTTGTCCTTATCCATCAGTTCTTAAATGAGGTGGGAAAACAAATCCTTCTCAAGACATTCCATAATCTACTCCTCATTGACTACTGCCTCCTTTCTTTTAATAGGTAAACAGAGAAATAGAAAATTCTCCTCTACTCCCAAGTCTTTCCGCTTCCTATCCAGAACTGAATCCTTTTGAGTACTCTAATTTCTCTAATTTTTACCCCAAAACATCCTCCCCTCTTTTCGGTTTCTACCTAGTGCTAAGGACTCCAAACACCACCCACATGGAGCTGACCTCTGCCTCCTCTGAGTCTGAACCGTGACCTTTCTATATCCCCATTTTAGCATCAATCACCAGTTTCTTTCTGTTGCAATTTTTTTTATTTTATGTCTTTTCAACTGCAATCTCTTTGAAGGCAAAGTTGCTACCTTATTTCCTTTTGTGTCCCCAGCTCCTGACACAGGGTGAGGGGCTTAAGTAATGTTTTGGAAGGAAGGTGTGCAAATCAGCAGAAAAAGGAGGTCATGCAGATTTTCAGAGTCTTGCAGTCCATTTTGTCATATTCTGGATTTATGAGTCTAGAAGGCAGCCCATCTCTGATTGACCGGTATTTGGTTGCTGTATACAGCACTGTCCTCACCTCTTTCCCAGCCTGCAAGACATGCCTCTTTCCTGGGGGACTATGTAGATGCCTGTCACCTCCATGCCTGCCTGGTGTTCCATGTGCCTCTTCAGTTCAGTTCAGTCGCTCAGTCGTGTCCGACTCTTTGCGACCCCATGAATCGCAGCACGCCAGGCCTCCCTGTTCATCACCATCTCTCGGAGTTCACTCAGACTCACTCAGCCATTTTGCTTTTTTGCATTTCTTTTCCATGGGGATGGTCTTGATCCCTGTCTCCCGTACAATGTCACGAACCTCAGTCTATAGTTCATCAGGCACTCTATCTATCAGATCTAGTCCCTTAAATCTATTTCTCATTTCTACTGTATAATCATAAGGGATTTGATTTAGGTCATACCTGAATGGTCTAGCGGTTTTCCCTACTTTCTTCAATTTAAGTCTGAATTTGGCAATAAGGAGTTCATGATCTGAGCCACAGTCAGCTCCCAGTCTTGTTTTTGTTGACTGTATAGAGCTTCTCCATCTTTGGCAGCAAAGAATATAAACTACACTGAAGGTTAAAGATAACTTAGACGCTGATAGGGTGAAGCCTTTACTTTGGGATCATTGACCAACTGACTGGGGATTAGACAACAGGGAATAATCTTAGCCCATCAGTTTGATATAGGAAGCTCTATAAATAAAAACAATTTCATCCACTTTCACCTTCATATTTTGACATTTGGAGACTGGTTTCGGAATCAGGAAAATGACAGATAAGACTGAAGAGGAAATGCTATTTGGTTCATGTCCCAGGGATATAATTTAACAAAAGTGCTGAGTGAGCTATTTCAATAGCTCAGCAAGAGAGAAGGCGAATGCACTATATGCTATTTATGATGCTTTTAGAAACATCCCAGGAGTTATCCATTTTGGCAGCTTATATACATTCCTTTAGGCATTTTCCTGTATTGGTTCCCTGCCTTCTATATAGAGAAAAGTTTTATCCATTGCAAGAAAGAGAGGCAATAAGAAGTATATGCATTTTGATGATGATAAGAAAGCAACTGCAATATATTTTGAGAAACATGGTCAGGAAGTGAAGATATCTTGCTTCTGTGAATTATTGAACACAGCCTTCTTTGATTTGCTATGTGATATTTTACATGCATTGATCACATATATACATATTTTATAGCTTTATACATTATATGTTATATTATTACACAGTTTTACCTGAAAACTATTAAAAAAAATTATGAGGATCTTTTTCAAAATACCAAAAACTTATATTAAAAAAATATATATATAGTGATAACAGCAAAAAAATTTTTGATTTCTACTGAAATGACTGATATTTATTTCCTACTATCAATAAATGTCAGGAATCTAACTGTAATCTCCCCTGTCCAGAAATGAAGATATATGGTAAAAAACCTAAATTCTATCTTCTTTCTAATCTCCTTGAAAGTGAAAGTGAAGTTGCTCAGTCAGTCACGTCCAACTCTTTGCAATCCCATGGACTGTAGCCCACCAGGCTCCTCTGTCCATGGGATTCTCCAGACAAGAATACTAGAGTGGGTTGCCATTTCCTTCTCCAGGGGATCTTCCCAACCCAGGGATTGAACCCAGGTCTCCTGTATTAGAGGCAGACGCTTTAACCTCTGAGCCACCTTAAAAAGTGCTAAAAACTTAAACATTCCAAGAGAAGTAATATCAATTGCTGAGTAGATCCTTGATCATTCTGAGCCAAATTATAAATTCACTTTACTTAAAATCTGCAGCAGTGAGTTTTCTACACATTGCATTACTTGGTTTGAAGATACATTAATGTTGGTTTAAAATATTCATGAGATTTCCCTGGTAAAGAATCCAGCTGCAATGCAAGAGACTTGGGTTCAACCCCTGGATTGGGAAGATCCCCTGGAGGAGGAAATGGCAACCCATTGTGGTATAATTGCCTGGAGAATCCCATGGACAGAGGAGCCTGGAGGGGTATAGCCCATGGGGCTGCAAAAGAGTCAGACATGACTTAGCGACTAAATAATGACAACCAAATATTCATAGAGAAGTTAATTAGGCTTAGAAATAAACTTATAAATTCTAAAATATATTTCCATCACATAATAACAGTCCAGGCATGCCATGTCCAGCTCTTTGCAACCCTACAGACAACAGCCCGCCAAACTACTCTGTCCATAGGATTCTCCAGGAAAGAATACTGCATTGAGTTGCCATTTCCTAAACAAGGGAGCTTCCCAACCTAGGGATGGAACTCCCCTCTCTAAGGTCTATAGGCGGGTTCTTCACCACTAGCGCCACCTGGGAAGACCCAGTCCAGGCATCTTACCAGTCTATTCTGATCAGTTCAGTCTCTCAGTCATGTCTGATTCTTTGCAAACTCATGGATTGTAGCACACTAGGGTTCGCTGTCCATCACCATATCCTGGAGATTTTGCAAATTCATGTCCATAGAGTCAGTGATGCCATACAACCATCTCATCCTTGTCCTTCTCCTCCTGCCTTCAATATTTGCCAGCATCAAGGTCTTTTCTAATGAGCCGGCTCTTCATATCAGGGGGCCAAAGTATTGGAGCTTCAGCTTCAGCATCAGTCCTTCCAATGAATTTCAAGACTGAAATCCTTGCTGTCCAAGAGATTCTCAAGAGTCTTCTTTAACACCACAGTTCAAAAGCATCAATTCTTTAGCACTCAGCTTTCTTTATGATCCAACTCTCACATCCATACATGACCACTGGAAAAACCATAGCCTTAACTAGACGGACCTTTGTTGGCAAAGTAATATCTCTGCTTTTTAATATGCTGTCTATGTTGGTCATAACTTTTCTTCCAAGGAACAAGTGTCTTTTAATTTTATGGCTGCAGTCACCATCTGCGGTGATCTTGGAGCCCCACAAAAATAAAGTCTGTCACTGTTTCCATTTTTTACCCATCTACTTACCAGGAAGCGATGGGCTTGTATGCCATGATCTTGGTTTTCGGAATGCTGAGTTTTAAGCTGGCTTTTTCACTCTCCTCTTTCACTTTCACCAAGAGGCTCTTTAGTTCCTCTTCACTTTCTGCCGTAAGGGTGGTGTCATCTGTGTACCTGAGGCTATAGATATTTCTCCCAGCAATCTTGATTCCAGTTTGTGTTTCATCCAGTCTGGCATTTCACATGACGTATACTGCATATAAGTTAAGTAAGCAAAGTAAGTGTCACATATAAGTAAGTGACAATATACAGCCTTGACATATTCATTTCCCAATCTGGAACCAGTCTGTTGTTCATGTCTAGTTGTAACTGTTGCTTCTTGACTTGCATACAGATTTCTCAGGAGGCAGGTAAGGTGGTCTAGTATTCCCATCTCCTGAAGAATTTACCACAGTGTGTTGTGATATACACAAAGGCTTTAGCATAGTCAATGAAGCACAAGTAGATTTTTTCTGGAATTCTCTTGCTTTTTGGATCATCCAACAGATGTTGGCAATTCAATCTCTTGTTCCTCTGCCTTTTCTAAACACAGCTTGAACATCTGGAAGTTCTCAATTCACAGACTTTTGAAGCCTGGCTTGGAGAATTTTGAGCATTCTTTTTGTGTGTTGAGATGAGTGCAACTGCGTGGCAGTTTGAACATTCTTTGGCATTGCTTTTCTTTGGGATTGGAATGAAAATTGACCTTTCCCAGTCCTATGGCCACTACTGACTTTTCCAAATTTGCTGGCATATTGAGTGTAGCACTATCACAGCATCATCTTTTAGGATTTGAAATAGCTCAGCTGGAATTCTATCACCTCCACTAACTTTGTTCGCAGTGATGCTTCCTAAGGCCTACTCGACTTTGCATTCTAGGATGTCTGGCTCTAGGTGAGTGATCACACCATCATGGTTATCTGGGTCACAAAGATCTGTTTTGTATAGTTCTGCTGTGTATTCCTGCCACCTCTTCTTAATATCTTCTGTTTCTGTTAGGTCCATACCATTTCTGTCCTTTATTGTACCCATCTTTGCATGAAATGTTCCCTTGGTATCTCTAATTTTCTTGAAGAGATCTCTACTCTTTCCCATTGCATTGTTTTCCTCTATTTCTTTGTATTAATCACTTAGGAAGGCTTTCTTTCTCTCCCTGCTATTCTTTGAAACTCTGCATTCAGATGGATATATCCCTCCTTTTCTCCTTTGCCTTTTGCTTCTCTTCTTTTCTCGGCTATTTGTAAGGGCTTCTCAGACAACCATTTTGCCTTTCTGCATTTCTTCTTCTTGGGGATGGTTTTGATCACTGCCTCCTGCACAATGTTACAAACCTTCTTCCATAGTTCTTCAGGCACTCTGTCAGATCTAATCCCCTGAATCTATTTGTCACTTCTACTGTAAAATCATAAGGGATTTAATTTAGGTTAGACATGAATGGTCTAGTGGTTTTCCCTACTTTCTTCAATTTAAGTCTGAATTTTGTAATAAGGACTTCATGATCTGGGCCACAGTCAGCTCCCAGTCTTGTTTTTGTTGACTGTACAGAGCTTCTCCATCTTTGGCTGCAAAGAATATAATCAATCTGATTTCGGTACTGACCATCTGGCTATGTCTACGTGTAGAGTTGTCTCTTGTGTTGTTGGAAGAGGGTATTATTCCGATGATCTACTTCTATTTCCTAGTGGCTCAGGCAGTCAAGAATCCTCCTGCAATGGAGGAGACCTGTGTTTGCTCCCAAGTTGGGAAGGCCCCCCGAAGGAGAGCATGGTAACCCACTCTAGTATTCTTGCCTGGAGAATCCCCATTGACAGAGGAGGCTACAGTCCTCTGGGGGCTACAGTCCTTGGGGTCACAGAGTCAGACATGACTGAGTGACTAAGAACACAGCACTGCTAATCTAGAGGTGATCAGTAACCTACGTGGCCTGCTTACATGAGTATATTTATATTTTTCTTCACAAATGTTTTTGGACCACACCATGCTGCTTGTGGATCTTAATCCCCAACCAGGGATTGAAACCCAGGCCCCAAGGATGAAACCCTGAAGTCCTAGGACAGCCAGGCTTCCCAGGTGACACTGATGGTAAAGAACCTGCCTGCCAATGCAGGTTCGACCTCGGGGTCTGGAAGATCCCCTGCAGGGAGGGCATGGCAACCCACTCCAGCATGCTTTCCTGGAGAATCTCATGGACAGAGGAGCGTGGCAGGCTACAGTCCATGGGGTCACAAAGAGTCTGACATAACTGAAGTGATATAGCATGCATGTATGTAGGGAACACCCCACAATTTTTTAGTAAGGTTTTTATTATAAAATTTTAGCAATTAGGAATTAGGAGAGGGAGCCCTTACTGTTCATGCAACTAAAGAATAATTTATGATACCTTAGGCTGGGTCAGAGAAAAGGTGGAGATAGGGAGTGGGAGGCTGGAGGCATGGACAAAAGATATGAGGATGGCCAGGGTGCCCACTTTGCTCCTACCCTTCTGAGCACCTGTCCCACCCCTACCGTGCTCAAAATCTGATATGCTGGAGGGGATACAGGTAAGGGAAATAGTAACCAAAGCATCTGCTTTCTTAAAAATTTCATTTAATTGGCAGATAATTACTTTACAATATTGTGATGGTTTTTGCCACAGATCAACATGAATCATCCATAGGCATACATGTGTCCCCTTCCCCCTGAACCCCTAACCTCTTCCCTCCCCACCCCATCTGTCCTGGTTGTCACAGAGCACCAGCTTTGGGTGTCCTACTTCATACATCAAATTTCCACTGGCTATCTATTTTACATATGGTAATGTATATGTTTCAATGTGATTCTCTCAAATCATACCACCCTTTCCTCCTCCCACTAAGTTCAGAAGTCTGTTCTTTATGTCTGTGTCCCCTTTGTTGCCCTATACATAGGATCATTGGTACCATCTCTCTAGCTTCCATATATATATATGCTAATATATGATATTTGTCTTTCTCTTTCTGACTTACTTTGCTCTGTATAATAGGCTCTAGGTTCATCCACCTCATTAGAATTGACTCAAATGTGTTCCTTTTTATGGCTAAGTAATATTCCATCTTTTGACAAAGCTCCACACTGACCCTGATGACTGGAAGAGAACATCTTGGGGAGATGTTAATACAAACTCAGGGAACAAAGGGTTCTGAGGTCCTATAATCTTGGGCAGTGCTACACACTAAATCTCCCTCCATGGGACTTGGCATATCAGCACAGTAAATTTTCCAAGGTTAACAATAAATCCTATTATGAGTATGGGCACTTTAGTAGAGTGACCAAACTTTTAAGAGCATTAACTGAAAACTGAATTTTCAAGTACAAGGTTATTTACTTGGTAATGGTGCCATAGTAAGTATTAAATGCATTAGTCTACTCAAAAGCCAACAACAGTCCTGCTAAAACAATCTATACCACCGAGGTCCTACAGCACACAGGCCACAGAGCAAAATGACTGCTTAACTGCTAATGTCTCTGGAGAAATAAGGCCACTTGCTACTCTTTAAATGTCTTTTCTTTCCTGCCACCAAACCTTTTGCTCTTGCTTTTTGCTCTGCCAGGAATGTACTCCCCACTATTATGTCTCCAAATGTCAGTCTTACTTTACTAACTCATATAGACCTGTCTACCTAAATGCCAGCTTCTCCATGAAGTTTTTCCAGATGGTCCACAACTGGTTGGCTTCTGCCTCCTTTAAAATACACCCTGGGACTTCCCTGGCAGTCCAGTGGTTAAGCCTCCAAGGCATGGATTCAGTCCTGGTGGGGGAAATTCCTCACATCGTGCAGCCGAAAGAATAACTAGAAATCTAAAAATAAAACAGACCACCTCCCCAACCACTGTGTCTATCTCTTAAAGCAATAATCTTATTCTTATTTCATGACCACAGTTCTTCTAATCTCATCTTCCCATTAGATGATAAATTCTTTAGGGATAGGAACTATGTCTTCCCCCTATATAGATAAAGAAAAATGTAGCCATTTATTTAAGGTCGCATAAGTAGTAGCATCAACTTCCATAGTGGCTCAGATGGTAAAGAATCTGCTTGCAATGCAGGAGACCCAGGTTCAATACCTGGGTTGGGAAGATCCCCTGGAGAAAGGAATGTCTACCCACTCCAGTATTCTTGTCTGGAGAATTCCATGGACAGAGGAGCCTGGCGGGCTGCAGTCCACCTGGTCACAAAGAGTTGGACATAACTGAGCGACTTTCACATTTCACATAACTAGTACATGGTAGTGTTGGGATTCACACGAGACCTGTCTAATCTCCAAACCCCGGTTCTTTCTCCTATCCTCTATCCTCTCACAATCTCTCAGACAGCAAGGCAGTGGTTCCTATGGCAATAAAAAGAACACAGTCTCCTCCTATTAGGACAGGCAGGAGAAAAATTCTACCTTTCTGTCCTAACTCAGTGCCTGGATTCTGACTCAATGTTTTAACTCTACATTCAGCTTTTAAAGCTTTATTTCTCCAAACATATTCTGGAAAATAAAAGCAATGACAGGTATAATATTTTAAAAAAGAACTTTATGAGCAACTGTAGGCTAAACAAAGTTAGACATGTTGATTGCTTACTGCAGAATTCTGCAGATCATTTAACATGCTAAAGGAGATCAGTCCTGGGTGTTATTGGAAGGACTGATGTTGAAGCTGAAACTCCAGTACTTTGGCCACCTAATGTGAAGAGCTGAGTCATTTGAAAAGACCTTGATACTGGGAAAGATTGAGGGCAGGAGGAGAAGAGGACGACAGAGGATGAGATGGCTGGATGGCATCACCGACTCGATGGACATGAGTTTGAGTGAACTCTGGGAGTCAGTGATGGACAGGGAGGCCTGGCATGCTGCAGTTCATGGGGTCACAAAGAGTCGGACATGACTGAGTGACTGAACTGAAATGATGCAGCATTATGCAGTTTTAGTATAGATAGTTTCTATTTTAGAAGGTATAGGATATTAACACATATTTTATTATGTATGAATGAACAGAATTATCCTTCATAAATTTCATCTACTAGAGCTGTACCTTATTTTAACAGCATCATTTTATTACATAATAGCAACAAATTCATTTCAAAACCATTTAACACACATATCTAAATAAGAAATCCCATAACCAAATGCTGTAGGATTTAATGTTACTAGTATTTAAAACTAGCAACAACCTACTTTGTGCCAGCAAGTGAGTGATTAAGTGCTACCCATACCGTGTCTGACATTTAATGAGGGAGTCACATGGATATAGAATATGTTTCACTCCATGATTAATATAGGTTCACTATATTTAGTTTGTACTTGAACATTTCATCTTTTCTTCCCATCGCTGAACCCAGCCGAGGACATGGGGTAAATGTGATGACTAAAATCAGGAAGTTTTGATGAATGAAACAGATGAGAAAAAGATTGACTCTTCAAGGAGAAAATGAGACTTTTCCCCCATTATCATTTTTAGACGAGTTGCAGCTATTTAAAATAAACTAAAATAACAGTGGTAACCTCTGAGGAGGGTAACTGAGTGACCTGCGGATAGCAAGAGATAGGAACTTTTCATATATACTTTTCTATCTGTATGGATAGAACTGTGGTCCCCTAAAAGAGATCTGTTTAAGTGTTAATACCCCTGATATCTGTGAACATGAGGTCACAGTGCATTGAGGTGGGCCCTAATCCAATGACTGATGTCCTTATAAGAAGGGAAAATTGGATACAGACACAGAATGGTGCACAGGGAGAACCTCATGTGATGACAAAGGCAGAGACTGTGGTGATACAGCTGCAAGCCAGGGAACACCAAGACTACTGCTCAACCAGCAGAAGCCAGAAGGGAAAAGGAAAAAGTCTTTACTAGAGCTTCTAGAGACCAGGGTCCTGCCAACATCTTGACTTCAGGCTAGTAGCTTTCAGGACTCTGAGAGAAATTTCTGTCATTTAAAGCCACCCACGGTTTGTGTTACTGTGTGTGGCAAGCCTAAGAAACTAATACAAATATTCTATACAAAGTGACAATACCATGTATTCAAAAATTAATCAAATTAAGATAAAGTAAGCTCAAGAGAATGAAAACACAAGCCACAGACTAGGAGAATAGCAAAAAGATATATCTGATAAAAAGACTTTACTAAAAATATACAAAGAACTCTTAAAATTAAACAATAAGAAAATAGACAATCTGGGTAAAAATGGGCTAAAGACCTGGAGCTCGTATACACCTGTGGTGGATTATGTCAATGTATGGCAAAATCAATACAGTATTGTAAAGTAAAATAAAATAAAAATAAAATTTAAAAAAAAGACCTTAATAGACACCTCACAAAGAAGATATATAGATGGCAAATAAGTATATAAAACATGCTCCATTCATATGTCCTCAGGGAAGTGCAAATTTAAAAACAAGATACTGCTACATAGCAATTTGAATAGCCATATCTGGGACAATAACAACACCAGAGAAACACACACTGGCGAGGATGTCAAACAACAGAATTCTCATTCACCGCTGGTGGGAATGCAAAATCATATAGTCATTTTGAAAGACAGGCAATGTCTTACAAAACTAAATATACTTTTACCACACAGTCCAACAATCATGCTACTTTGTATTTATCCAAAGGAGATGAAAATTATATCCAGACAAAAATGTATGTATGGACAGCTATAGTAGCTTTATTCATAATCACCAAAACTAGGAAGCAACCAAGATGTCCTTCAGTAGTTAATTAAATAAATAAGCTATGGTACATCCAGACAATGGAATAGCATTCAGCACTAAAAAGAGAAGAGCTACCAAGCCATGAAAAGACATGGAGGAACCTTCAATGTACATTACTAAGTGAAAGAAGCCAATCCGAAAAAGAGTCCAACCATATGACATTCTGGAAAAGGTGAAACTCTGAAGACAACACAAAGATCAGTGATTGTCAAGGGTGAGAGGAGGGGGAGGGATGAACAGGCAGAGCACAGAGGGGTTTTAGGACATGAAACTCCTTTGTACGATATTACCATGGTGGATGTATGTCATTACACATTACACATTTGTCCAAACCCACAGAATACACAACACTGAGGAGTAAACCCTAGTGCAAACTATGGACTCTGAGTGATGATGCGTCACTTTAGGTTCATTAATTGTAACAAATATATCACTCTGGTGGGTGATGTTGATGATGACAGAGCGATGCATGTGTAAAGACAGGGAGTGTATGGAAAATCTCTGTACTTTCTACTTAATTTTGCTGTAAATATGAAACTGCTCTAAAAGACACAGTCTAATAAAAATATTTTTACATCCTTAAGCAAGCCAAAAGTTCTACCCTTTTTTATACTACAGTTTAGTAATCATCTCGGACAAGGCAATGGCACCCCACTCCAGTACTCTTGCCTGGAAAATCCCATGGACGGAGGAGCCTGGAAGGCTGCAGTCCGTGGAGTCGCTGAGAGTTGGACACGACTCAGTGACTTCACTTTCACTTTTCACTTTCACGCATTGGAGAAGGAAATGGCAACCCACTCCAGTGTTCTTGCCTGTAGAATCCCAGGGACGGCGGAGCCTGGTGGGCTGCCGTCTTTGGGGTCGCACAGAGTAGGACACGACTGAAGTGATTTAGCAGCAGCAGCAGTAATCATCTTGAACCCATGACTAAAATATGCACACTTTTTGTTCAAGCTTTCTATGTTCCTTTGTTCATTCATTCATTCAAACTTCAACTAAGTACTTACTCTGGGCCAGATGTGGTAGACTGGGAAAGGTTCCAGAGAATCCATAAATAAGATATTTCTGGTCCTTCAGAATGATGTCTACTCTTAAAAATAATCATAGAGGAAATATATCAATTTAGTAGCAAAAGCATTACTTATCTGTCTTGGGGAATTAAAATTAAGATAAAATTTTCAAGTGCTATCCAACCATGTACATGAGACAGATTATATTTCTTCTTCCCTCTGCCAGAGATTAATGATATCAAAAGTATACTATTTACTTGACTGTTTCAAGAAGCATCTCGGCAATAAGACAAAAATTACAAGAAAGTGAGATCATTGGATATGTACCATGGCATGAAAACACTGAAGAACTCTGAAAAAAGAAGACGTTAAAAACAAAGCAACAAAAAAAGCCACTTAAGAGAATAGTTCAAAATGGAACTAGACTCTGAAATCACTAAAACTCTACTGTTAAGAGAATGAAAACTGGAGGTGAATGAGTCATATGACATTGGAGGATTCTTCTATCTTAAAAAAGAAGGGAAGGAAGGTGTTAAAATTATTCTGAAAAGATACAGGTCAAGAACAGAATTAGGTACAAATCCGGCTCAACTGTCCTCCCCTAACCTTCTGTTCCTGTGCTCTTGTCAAATTAAGAAAAAATTGATAACTCAGTTTCCAGAAATTGACAGTAATAATTCATTCTCATGAAAAAATAAAATTGGAAGGACACATTTAAAAGAAATGTGACCCTCTCTTGGAACCAGGTCCTCAATCTTCTTAAAGGAAAAATAGAACAAAAGTAATAAACATAATGTAACACACATCTTCATATCCAAAAGATTACTGCTCCATCCTGTAGTTAAAATCTCTGCAAAAAATATAGTACAGTCTTCCTTAGTGCCTCATTAGATGTATGCATTGGTATGCTTTAAGATAAAGAAAAACATTACCTTAGAGAGAGTGGTATTTTTTAAATGGCTGAGAAAGTAGGAAAAAAAACCAACAAGCTACTCTCTATATTAAGAATCACATGCTGGCAAACATTTGAGAAATTACCATAAAGAAAAACAAAGAACTACTGTCCTATGAAATATACACCAAGTTTCACTATATCCCCAAATCCTAGTGTCACTATATCTAGGAAGCTGAACATGTATCATTGGAAGATAACGGAGGAAAGGGATAAAGCTGCAACCTGGGTTGGAGGGGAGGAGGGCTGTCTGGCTGCACTCCGCAGACCTACAAGGCTGTGCCTGCCCAGCTTCAAGACGGAAGAAAGAGCCCAGGGTCCTCAACAGAGACATTAATGGTTGAATATGGATGGGGGAGCTTACATGTCTGACGCAGGTCCTGGTGCAACACACCGCCGTGTGCAGCTAACGGCACGCAGGACACAGCAACAGTCTTGGCTCCCGGAGCAGGAAGGGGAGATTACTAGTTATAGTTATAGGGGAGCTGATGTCAGGAGGGCTCATGAGTCACCAGAGAAACCAGCAGAAGGGCATGCTTCTCACTGTCCCTTTGATAAGAATGCTCATTAGCTGGAGTCTGGGGAAAGTCCATAGGAAGGTCAGTCATGTATCAGGGTATCAGCAAAGCAGGCACTGGTCAAGCAGGGGAATATACAGAGAACAAGAGAGCAACCATCTTGAGGGGCCTGACAGTACAAGGACCTGTAGTACCGTTTTCTGGCTCGAAATCAACAATGCCCAGAATCAATTTCATTAGATCAACCTTAAACTGCTGTCAGATTAAGAACTGGTTTCAGCAGAGGACAGAGATACTGTAGGAAAACTTTTTATCTCTCTGTACTAGTATTTAATAGAAACTTCGGATATATCTAAGTAACGATTCAAGTACATTTAAGACTCCTTACTGTAAAAAAAAAAGAAAGAAAAGAAACTGCAGAATGCTCTTTCCCAACTAATACAAAGTAGTAGTAGGAATACATATTTGGGAGCAGAATCATTTCAACTGCTAACTTAATAGCAATGAAACCTCCACTTTGCTGCAGTAAAACATTACGGCAAACCCCCTTCCAGAGGCTGTTATTGCATTTCTCCTTCAGAAATGTATATACTCAATCAGCAAGTGTTCTCAAAAAGTACCAAATAAGCCTTTCCAAGGAAGCTTGTTTTCTGAACTCTTCACCCTACATAATTTTTTATTTTTTTCTCCTCCCATTTTCCTAATTCTAACTTAATTGGGTGTGAATCCAAACACATGTGTTTCCTATTTGCATTTGGCTGCAGAAAAAAATGCTTAATGTACTTTAGGGAATGTAGGGGTGAATGCTGAAAGTAAGAGAAAGTAAAAGAATAATAACAGCTAAACAAAACCAAGAATACTGTTTCTCGCCTTCTACTTTTTCCTCTCCTTGTGGAGAATTCCCTAATTATAGGAAAAAGCAAGCCCTGCTTATGATATCAAAAGTGGATATTTTAGAGCGCTACAAGCTGTCCTCTTAAAATGAGGCCAGAAAAGAGAAGNAAGTAAAAGAATAATAACAGCTAAACAAAACCAAGAATACTGTTTCTCGCCTTCTACTTTTTCCTCTCCTTGTGGAGAATTCCCTAATTATAGGAAAAAGCAAGCCCTGCTTATGATATCAAAAGTGGATATTTTAGAGCGCTACAAGCTGTCCTCTTAAAATGAGGCCAGAAAAGAGAAGTGTGGTAACTGCAGTACTGGGGGGGATGGACCATCTCAGTACACATCAATCACACCTTTGTGTCACCTCTCTTTTCCCTGACTTCTGAGAGCAGGAGTTAGCATCATGGTCTTCAGGTCAGCAGCATCAGCACCAGCTGGGAACTTAGAAATCCAAGTCAGTAGGCCCCATCCTAGGCCTATCACCTAACCAGAAACTCTGGGGGTAGGACACTGGAGCCTGTTTCAATAAGAATTCCATGGGATTCTGACTTGATGAACCATATCCAACAGAAACATGGGCTTCCCTCGTGGCTCAGGAGTAAAGAATCCACCTGCCAATGCAGGAGACAGAGGTCTGATCCCTCAGTTGCGAAGATCCCCTGGAGAAGGGAATGGCAACCCACTCCAGTATTCTTGCCTAAAGGCTTGGCAACCTTGAATACAGAGTGAAAAAAGAGAGGTAACACTTCTTTTTCAGAAGCACACAGTAGGGGTCACATGCATGGCAATGTTCATTAGTTACCATTGTGGCTGGATATAACCTTCCAAACTCTTTTAATATGAAAATACCATTCTGTTTGCCTTCTCTTTCTTTGCCACAACCAAAACATAAAAGGCAAATAATTCCCCTCACACACAGGGTGCCCGCACTACCCTTGAGCAAAGTGGAACCAGTCGTTTAGTTGCTAATGATTCAGGTTCTGAGTTGAATAAAAGTCAGAGCTTAGTGGTGGTGGTTCCTGCGGAGGCTTTAACCACAGGGGAATTCTTCCACCTGGCATAAATAAATAAAATGTGGTCAAATGTGTTTGTTAGCACTAAGCATGTATCCTATTGAACTGAATGTGCAGAGATGTTCCACATTATGATAGAAAGAATCACCTGTGCTTCCCTTGTTCTGGACCTGATTTTTTTCCTGAGAATGGCAGGGCGTGAGATTTATACAATTTTTTCTTTTTGTAATTGAAGTTAGTTGATTGACAATATTGTGTTAGTTTCAGATGTACAGCAAAGTGGTTCAGTTGCATGTTTGAGTGTGTGTGTGTTCAGTCACTCAGTTGTATTCAATTCTTTTCGACCCCATGAACTGTAGCCCATCAGATTGTAATAACATAAAATGGAAAAGAATCTGAAAGAATATATATATGTGTGTTTGGGTATATATCTAAAAGAATATATATATATATACACACACACATACACACACACATATATATGTATGTATATATATATACACACACACATATATTCTCTTTCAGATTCTTTTCCATTTTAGGTTATTACAAGATCTTGAATATAGTTTCCTCTGCTATACAGTATGGACCTAATATTTTTTTAAAGTATCTACACACTAAAGAGAGAGGCTTCTCCTAGGTTCTTCAAGACAATCTGAAAAGGGGCCCTATTCTGGACTAAATGTTTGTGTGCCCCCAAAATTTACATGTCGAAGCTCTAACCGCCATAGCATTTGGAAGTGAGACCCTCAGGAGGTAATTAGATTTAGATGAGGTGATGAGGGTGGAGTCCTCATGATGGAATTAAAGCCCTCATAAGATGGCAGAGAATCAACTCACACTGAGATCTCGCTCCCTCCACCATGTAAGGACAAAGCAGAGGGTGGCTGTCTGTAAATCTAGAAGAGGGCTTTCACCAGCAACCAAATCTGCCAGGACCTTGATCATAGACTTCCCAGAACTGTGAGAAAATGATGTTTGTGGTTTAAGCTACTAATACAGCTAATCCACTGTATTCTGTTATAGCATCCTGCACAGACTAATATAGACCCCAGCCTGGAACTTTCCTTTCATAGCTTCTTGCTAGACCTCTGGCCCCAAATTCTTAGTAAAGATAGGAAAAGGTTTTGCTTGCGTATGCTAGTGCACATATGAGCTGACTGAGCTACATGCAGTCCAGGAGGGCCAATGTAAGCCATGATCTCTGGAGAGAAGATGGTAGACACTGTGTGCCTAGACTCAAAATACAAAATAATTTCCACGAGCCAGGCATAACCNTGTTTGCGTGTGCTAGTGCACATATGAGCTGACTGAGCTACATGCAGTCCAGGAGGGCCAATGTAAGCCATGATCTCTGGAGAGAAGATGGTAGACACTGTGTGCCTAGACTCAAAATACAAAATAATTTCCACGAGCCAGGCATAACCAGAAAGTCACAGGGCTGCCAGACCTTAAGAGGAAGTGCACACTGAAGTAAGAAGCATCTCAGCAGAAATCACTGCCATCTCCAGCTTGCCATGAACTTGGAGTTGGGAAGAACTCTAAAACTGACAAAGGTCAAATTTCTCTCCCGCCTGGTAGGAATGGGGAAGGTCTTCTGCTGAAAATTAAGCTATCCAAAAAGAATTTTTAAATTGTGAATTTTCCTAACTGATCTGACTTTGAAGGCTGATTTATACCTATGACACACATGGCTCATAATAAATAGCCCTTAGAGGAATATTCATGTCAAATCTAGGTCTCTGCAGTGAAACACCAGAGCAAATAATAGGCTAAAAAAAATATTGCAAACCTTTGTCCTTGGAGGGATTCTTGCAAACCTAGACTCTCTAGAATGTGGTGATGTCCCTTTCTCTACAGCTAATTAGTAGAATTTTCCTTTTCCTCTGTAGTTAGGGGTCTTCAGCCTGTGATTGGTTGTCTGGGTGCAGAAGCTATTCTCAAAGGATATAAAAACAGCAATGACTTTTTGTCACTTGCTAGGCTCGAGTTTGCTGTTTGAAGGCAAAAACACAAAGTCGTTTTTTCATTACCTTCTGCATCATTAGGGAAAATGGGATACACCCATCTCCCGGTAACAACTTTGACCATTGTAGCTACACCTTCATGAAGCATTTGTGTGAAAAGAACTTCTGGCAACTCGATGCTGAGTATTTAGAAGTGCTGAGCTTCCAGGGGCTTGTTGTTTGCTAGGAAGTCAATTCCTCTAAGTATAAAATTCAGTGGTGCTGACATACATAATAGCATAGTGTCTGCAGTAATGTACAGGGGCACTTTCAGAGAGGAGATTCGGGTTTTGGCGAGGACCTTGATGTAGGGAAAGATTGAGGGCAGGAGGAGAAGGAAGCGACAGAGGATGAGATGATTGGATGGCATGACTGACTCAAAGGACATGAGTTTGAGCAAATTTCAGGAGACAGTGAAGGACAGGGAAGCCTGGCGTGCTGCAGCCCATGGGGCTGTAAACAGTTGGCTATGACTGAGCAAATGAACAACAGAGATGAATTTTTTCCAACATCTCATTTGCCAATTTTCTTCTATAAATCATCTACGCTAAGGAAGCTAAGCATGAGGTACATACTATTAAAAAAAAAACAAAACACTAAAGTAATCAGGATCAATATACTTTTCCTTCTTCTCTCTTCTTAATTCTACATCAGCATAGTTTGCTGACATCATTCCACACAACAAGTGTGGCGGGGAGAGAGCACACACACAAAACACACAGAACAATAGTCCCCATGTCCTTCCCTCAGAAGACCTCAAACCCTCAAACCGCTGTCACAAGTCACTCAAATTTGAACTACTAGAGGTAGAAATCTTCTACCTGAAATACTTAACAATTAGTGTCATTATGAAGGATAAATTATTTTGCATCATTTGTATACAACTTGTACATTTCCTACACAAAGCAACTTGAGTCAAAGAACAGCTGGACACAGCTGCCACAAGAGCCACCAAGATTCCCATACAGTTTATGTTCTCACACTTTTCCTAAGAACGTGGAGCCGCTTAAAACATACCAAGACCGGGGCTTGTGGCACATGGGAGAAGGTGTAAAAAAGTGTATTTTTGATTCTGAAAGGCAAATGTATGAAAAGAGCCAGAGAGAGAGAGAGAGAGAGTGTGTGTTCATGTGTGTCTGTACAGTCATTGTATACAGGGGCCTTAAAGGTAATCCTGAACAAGGAAGAGAAAGAAGCTAAAATGCTGAAGCATCACTCATAGCCATTCTGGCTGTACAGCATGGGGGTTACAAATACACTGACCCTAAAAGACACATACAGTCCTAGGTTCAAATCCCAGCTCATAGCTATGTGACCTGAGCAAGTTTTACTCATCTTAAATGTGTTCCCTCACTTGTCAAATGGAGTACAAGTAATAAAATCTTCCTCATAAGATTGTTGTGATAACTAGATAAGAAGTCCTGGAGACACTCAGCATAGTGCCTCAGTTCAGTTCAGTTCAGCCGCTCAGTCGTGTCCGACTCTTTGCGACCCCATGAATCGCAGCACGCCAGGCCTCCCTGTTCATCACCATCTCTCGGAGTTCACTCAGACTCACATCCATCGAGTCAGTGATGCCATCCAGCCATCTCATCCTCGGTCATCCCCTTCTCCTCCTGCCCCCAATCCCTCCCAGCATCAGAATCTTTTCCAATGAGTCAACTCTTCGCATGAGGTGGCCAAAGTACTGGAGTTTCAGCTTTAGCATCATTCCTTCCAAAGAAATCCCAGGGCTGATCTCCTTCAGAATGGACTGGCTGGATCTCCTTGCAGTCCAAGGGACTCTCAAGAGTCTTCTCCAACACCACAGTTCAAAAGCATCAACTCTTCGGCGCTCAGCCTTCTTCACAGTCCAACTCTCACATCCATACATGACCACAGGAAAAACCATAGCCTTGACTAGACGGACCTTAGTCGGCAAAGTAACGTCTCTGCTTTTGAAAATGCTATCTAGGTTGGTCATAACT
>SJYT01064127.1:90000-104859 GCA_006410635.1 Cephalophus harveyi | reverse complement strand
GGACCTTAGTCGGCAAAGTAATGTCTCTGCTTTTGAATATGCTATCTAGGTTGGACATAACTTTTCTTCCAAGGAGTAAGCGTCTTCTAATTTCATGGCTGCAGTCACCATCAGCAGTGATTTTGGAGCCTAAAAAAATAAAGTCTGGCACTGTTTCCACTGTTTCCCCATCCATCTCCCAGGAAGTGATGGGACCAGATGCCATGATCTTCGTTTTCTGAATGTGGAGCTTTAAGCCAACTTTTTCGCTCTCCTCTTTCACTTTCATCAAGAGGTCTTTTAGCTCCTCTTCACTTTCTGCCATAAGGGTGGTGTCATCTGCATATCTGAGGTTATTGATATTTCTCCCGGCAATCTTCATTCCAGCTTGTGTTTCTTCCAGTCCAGCGTTTCTCATGATGTACTCTGCATAGAAGTTAAATAAGCAGGGTGACAATATACAGCCTTGACAGACTCCTTTTCCTATTTGGAACCAGTCTGTTGTTCCATGTCCAGTCCTAACTGTTGCTTCCTGACCTGCATACAGATTTCTCAAGAGGCAGGTTAGGTGGTCTGGTATTCCCATCTCTTTCAGAATTTTCCACAGTTTATTGTGGAGGTAACTTATTAGAGGGGCCAATTTCATCCTCTGAGTGGAGGGTCTCATGCTTGTGTAGCTCTACTGATGCAGAAATTCCCCTTTCTCCACAGAGCCATGTGTCATCAACATTGATGTTGATTTCCCTTCATCTTTATGGACTCTTTTTCTTTCTAACTTTCTTTCTCAACCTTTCCTCCCTAGGAAACCATTATTTATCCTTTTAATACTCCACCATAGAGAAACATTCCTGAGTGGTGAAGCCAGTGTGGACATCTGCTGTGGACTTCTCACAGCAGATGTAATTGGTGATCAAAATGCACTGAGACTGGCTTCTTCCACATGCCAACAGTGTGACCTTCCATAGGTTTCTAAAACTCTCTGTACCTCAGTTCCTTTTCTGTAAACTGTCTTGTGGGGGTTCATTATAGAACACTGTGAACATTAAAGAAAATAGTGAATGTAGAAAGTGTCGCACAGTACCTGGTACCTAGTAATGCAAAGGAGATGTTTGCTCTCACAACTGTTGTGATAACTCTATGCTGCTGCTGCTGCTGCTGCTACTGCGTCACTTAAGTCACGTCCGACTCTCTGCGACCCCATAGACAGCAGCCCACCAGGCTCCCCCGTCCCTGGGATTCTCCCGGCAAGAACACTGGAGTGGGTTGCCATTTCCTTCTCCAATGTATGAAAGTGAAAAGTGAAAGTTAAGTCGCTCAGTCGTGTCTGACTCTTATCGACCCCACGGACTGCAGCCTACCAGGCTCCTCCGTCCATGGGATTTTCCAGGCAAGGGTACTGGAGTGGGGTGCCATTGCCTTCTCCAGTGATAACTTTATACAGGAACCCAAAGGCAGTGCACAAACATTTGTGGGCCCTCCTGATGCCCACAACCATTTCTGTGCTGCCTTCATGTCTTAAGGTTTTATATAAATCTTAGACAGTTTCAGGGAAAATCATATTTTAGACCATGACACTTTTTTTGAAGTCTTCTTGTCTCATCCCTTTTCATTTGGCTGCTTTCATCTTCTAACCTACTGGCAGAGCCTTTGCCCAACAGAAATTGTCCCTCTGAGTCTGCCCAAGAGTTAAGCGAGGCCACACAAGGAGAAAGGGGATCCACACTGGAAAAGATGATTCAAGAGAGAATGTTCATGTTGCAATCAGGGAGCCCACCACATTCAGCCCCTGCTACCCCTCCCCACCCCCCAGAGGCCCTGGGCCCAAGCAGAACTGACCTTCCAGGTAGCTCAGCATTTTTCCAAGTGACTTGTGACCCCAAATGCTCAAAACCTCAGTGTCCAGGCTCTTCTGGTCTCCTCTGGAGACTTACATTAATGATGAGCTAGTACCTTGGGTTTACTCTAAATCACTCTTCTTAACCTAATTACATGCCAAGGGGGAAATTCCAATGTATTTGATCAAGTCTTGGTAGTGTTTTCCTTGTCTAATTCCATTAGTCTCATTGATATGAAGGGTTCTGAAGTAATTAAAGCAAGTGCTATCCCCCAAGGACTCTGGCACGAATAACCCTTTCCCACTCTTCTCAGAACCTGGTTAACCTAAGTGAATGACACTGACAGGGATGGGCAGAGGACCCTTCATATAGGAGAATCATCCTTTGGTGTCTGCCAGTTGGGATCAGACTGAACTTCAGTGAACAGTGTTCAGAAACTAGTGTCTCAGCTGAGAAGGTGGAAGGAGAGGTGCTGCGTTCTTGGTAAGACTGTTCTTCACATCTCTTTCTCCCAGATGTTTAATTCACATGCTGTGTACATTTTATTCAGTCTTATGACCATCTTTATCCATCTAGAACTTCAGTGACCCGTGAAATGCCTTCAAAGTCATTGGCCCACTTTCGAAACCTCGGGTAGCCCATTAGAAATGTCAGTGCACACTCAACAAGCAGCCAGATCCAAATACACAGAGGCCGCACCTCATTAAAATGTTTCCAAGACACAGGGTCAAACTTATCTTGCCACAGACCCCCTTCCTCTTGCCAATCGCTGAGAAACCATTTTCTTTCTAATTAATTTCATCCAGATGAACCTGCACAAATGTCAGTGCAGCAAATTAAGGCTTATTGATTATTGGCTTTTTAAAAATAGTTAATGGTTCTGTCCAAAGATGGAATATTTTAGGGACATCAGCAAGACACTTTAGCTTAGGCTGATTTTGGTTTCTGAACAATGAAAATAATGTTGTAAGCATCTTCCATAGCCTCATTGCTCATTTTTCATCTGAAACTTTATTCTTTTTTTTTTATATATATAATCACAAAATACAAATAGCTAAAAAACTGCACCTTGGAGTTTGGTGGAAGAACAGTGCTAGCTGTTTTATATTTCAGGCATTTATATTTCATATATGTTGCTCTTGGGGTTCAACTTCTTTCCCCTTTTATCTCCCTTCAGACATGGGCAGAATGTTAAGTTTGTTCACCATGATTGTGAATAGCAAAAGAAAAAAGTTAAAAATAAATAAAACTCAAATTCCTTATCAGAAACCTTGTTTGTTTGTTTGTTTGTTTAAGGTTGATGCATGGGAAAGGGTGAATGCCTTGAACGAGCCCATGGGTTTCTGGCCTTCTGTCAACCGCTCACCAAGCCTTTCTGAATCTTACTATGTACTAGGGCAAAGATCAGAGGGGAATGCTACCCTCTCCTTAACTGGTACTCTCAAGATGATATAACCTAGTTCAGAACATCTACATGCACACACACACTCACAAAAAAAAAACCTGTGATCTACAAGGCTGTCTATACTACACATATAGTAGAATCAAACACAGTACTCCATCTGGTTTACAGACTTTCCGTCAGGTTGCCTGGGATCCCTGTTCACTAGAGGAAAAACAGGGCAAAAAAAAAAAAACAGAATTGCATCAAAAATATTAATAACATTGGCAGCAGGAACTAAAATCAAGCTTCCAGTTCTAAAGTATTTAAACTAGGTCATTTCCTAACATGCTCTCCAGAACTTTTATTTAACCAATTAAATATATCCAAGGCCTACAAGTAAGATTTTCTTAAAAAGGGAAAGTCAAGTTCATAATCTACATAGGCAAATTGCTTCAGTGAAGAGATTTATGACATACCTTTTATTTTCTTCTGTGCTACTCAAATGTTTCCATGTGTCAGGGAATATCTGAATACAATTACTTTCTATATTCATTCTGAAATTGTATTTAGTCTTCATCTGTTAGAACAGATCCACGAAAGGTACATGAGCTCATCTAGTCCAACTCATCATTTTATGAAAAATAATTGAGGCCCCGAGAAGTTGTTACTCGTGTGAAGCCATGTAACTTGAAGGGGTATGTGTATGTGTTTTTACACTAGGATATGTATATGTGAAAGGATTTTCATCTTGCTGTTCTAGACCACTATTTGCTGTCATGTTGTCCAGTACAATATGTCAATTAAAGGTAAGCATGGATGTTTTGAAAAAGGTGTCCAGCTAGGTGATGTCAATGGCCAGAAAACCAGCAAGTTCAGCATAGGAAAAGCACTAAGGAGGACTCACCATATTCAGCCTGGACCTAAGAAGACCAGAACGGGCTAGACTATAGGGAGAAACATCCCTAAGCCTGAAACAGTGAGATCTCAGCTGAGGCATAACAAAGGGGAAGCAAACCATAGGACACATTATCTTAAGGCCCAGATAAAACCATAAGACCTAATAAGCCCTTAGGCCTCTCTAGTGGTCCAGTGGCTAAGACTTCAGATTCCCAATGTAGGGAGTCTGGGTTTGATCCTTGGCCAGGGAACTATATACCACATGCCGAAACTAAAGATTTCTCATGCCACAATGAAGATTGAAGATCCCACATGCCACAACTAAGACTCAGCACAGCCAAATAAATAAATTAATTAAAATAAAGATTTTTATAAAACACCTAGTGCACCCCATATAGAGGTCCTTCATCTTAAAAGGAGATTTTAGAAACAAAGACATGGAGACCGAGGTGAAAAATCTGATGGCTACATCACTGCAACAGGGGATTGGACCAGTTGACCTTGAAGTCCCAGGCAGCTCTTGAGGACTTTGATTGTATGATTTATTTTTATGTTTATATTTATGTTCTGTCAACAACTCCATAAGCTCTGGGATTGCTTTAATGAATAAATGATAAGTTTAAAAATGATAATGGTGTCATCAGGAGCAGAAACCAGTGCTAGTTTATGGCTGGATCTTAATCTATGCTGCAGGATTGAACACAAAGAACAGATTCTCTCATTCAGATTTGTCATGACAGGTAGACATAAGGACTTTAGTTTTTCAACTCAGGCAGAGAAGACTTCCGTAGTTGTGCTGGGGCAGAACAGCCAGATCTCTTGTTCACACTCTTATTTGTCTTCATTCAAAGACCGTCTGCATCATACAAATTGTACGTCTTGCAAATTCCCTAGTGGTCCAGTAGTTAAGACTTCTGCACTTCTACTGCAGAGGGCATGGGTCCAATCCCTGGCGGGGGAACTAAGGACCCACATGTCATACAGCAAGGCCAAAAGAAAAAAAAATTGCATATCATTTTAGAAAGTGTATAGTAGGTACAGAATTGAAATTATTGGCACAGGGAAGGAAACTGATGTCAAATATCTTAACAAAACATTCACTATACTCTCTCTAAAACATTTAAGACCAGCATCAGGTTGGAATTCACCTGTTGTAGGTGAGCAGTAACAAAAAGACAATAGGTTTACCATAAACAAAAAGTCCATTTCGTTTTCAGGAAGTATGCTCAAATGTGATTTGAAGCTCAGCTGTACCAAAATGCTGACTAATCAAAATGAACCCTATTTTTTTAAGAAAAGGTATTTGCCATCAGTTCCCTTCCAAAATCAATAATCTCTTGCACCTCACATAGTCATGCTAAAGACATGCCCAACACAGTTAATCAGCAACACTAACAAGATATGACCCATAAGAATAATGATAAAGAAATGTGGTTTTGGTGTTTAGCTCTCTAAAGTGTGCCTAATAGGCATATACAGGCATGTAAGCAGGAAAGGAGGATTCACTGATTAAGCTCAATCCCACCAGATCTTTGGAAAATGAGGAGAGAACTAACACAAATTTGTATGAGGGAATTTAAGATGAAGGTGAGGAACTGGTTGTATTTTGTAAGACTCCTCAAGGGGAATTATTATTACCATGCAAATTTAAGTTTTTGAATAGGCCAATGGCTATATTTTGTCCCCAGCATGACATAAGAATTTAGCTATATACGTTGAATAGAACCAAAAGTCCCCTCATTGGGAACAAGTCAAACTGGAGTGTGTATTTTACAAGGGCTTTTGCTCTTCTTGTGCAGCCTGCCCACAATCACTGGGAGGGAGATGCATGAGGCTGACAGCTGACAACATATGCTGATGGGAGTTGAGAATAGGACATGTATGAAGAAAAGTCAGAGGGTGATGAAGTTGGGCAAAACTTACTGCTCCTCATAAGATGAAAATTTAAGCCAACATTAGGTATTATCTGGATCCATGTCCTTCCCGTTTGTAAGGAAGGACATCTGAAAGATGGCATGAGCCTTAAATGACCAACAACCTGGCTCCCAAAGCTGTGTGACAGTCCTTCCTGCTGATTACAAGGGTCACTGGCAGCTGCAGAAGAAGACAGAGTGAGAGGAGCGACTGCCCGCAGCCACCAGTTCCTGAAGGAGGGACCTTCCGTTTTGACTGCTCACAGTCATTGTTAGCCTCCACACTGTCGGTTAGCCAATCATGACAGACTTCTCTTCATTTTTGTTTTGTGGGTATATGGGGACTGTTTGTTTCTTGTTGCTCTTTTCATGAATTAATATTAAGGGTATCAGTTAGGATCCTTTTGGTGTCACAAGGAACAGAAATCTCAACACAACGTGACTTAAACAAGAAGAAAACATATTGGCCCAATAACTGAAAAACTCCAGGTTCAAATATGTTTTGAATCTATGAATACTTCTCTCTCTCTCTCTCTCTCTCTCTCCCCCTGCCCCCCAGCTCTATAATGGGTCCCATTTTCAAAATGGTTTTTCCTTGTGGAGACATGATGTTTACTCCAGTTTCAGCCTTACCTCCTCTTGGGTTCACCTCAAGTGAGGAAAACAGCAGGCCCAATAAAAGTCTCATTGAGTCTCACTGACTCTGATTGGGTCGTGTGCCCACCCCTGAACCAATCACGAGGCCGGGGAAAGGCAACGCCCTGATCGGCTGAGGCAGAGCCTAGGTCCATCGAAGAACTGGAGTGGGATTGGTACCAATACTATACTAGCTGCCTTTGGTAGAGAGAAAGACAGGGTGATTTCCCATAGAAAAATCCAGACAGTGTGACCAGGAGAAGGGTAAGTGGATAATGATCTGCTAAATAATGGATGTCCATTGTATCAAGTCTTACCTACCAGATTCTAGCATGAACTGGGGACAAAGACCATGTCTTCCATTTCTCTGAGTCACTCACAATAACTAGTTTATAAATAACAGGTAATAGTTACAAATAAGCAGTAATCGTTGATTCACTGATTCATTTAGTCAAATTGAAAAAAAATCTAACATTAAACATTACTCCAGCTTTTCTTCAAACCCTTCTGCTTCTTGATAATGTCTATACTTCATTTCAAAAAAAAAAAAACTAGACTTTCCATCTCTGTATTCGTTCATAGAACTATCTTTTATTTGATAAGTGAACTTGTTGTTTAGTTGTTAAATTGTGTCCAACTCTTTTATGACTCCATGGACTGTAGCCTGCCAGGTTCCTCCGCCTGTGGGATTTTCCAGGCAAGAATACTGGAGTGGGTTGCCATTTTCTGCACTATAAAATATTATTAATGATATTGACCCTCAGCAGCACCATATGAGAGCTTTTACTTGTGATATCTCAAGTAAACCTCATGACAACCCTGTGAGGAAAAGGTTATTTTTATCCTTTTATCCTTATTTTACAGATACAGAAAATGAGGCTCGGAAAAGTCAAATGGTCTACCCAAAATAACTCCATCAGTAAGTGGCAGAGCTAGGATTTGAACCCAAGTCAGTCCACTGTTTCAACTTGGTCAACTAGATCATGCTGTAAAGCCCCATTCAGTTGCCAACACCTTATAGAACCACTCCAGCTGGAATCAGTCAACCCTTTCAAACCATTAGAAGCTTCTCTTATAACCCTTATTTTGTCAGACTGAAAAAAAAGATATTTTTTAAGTAAATATTTGGATCTTAAATAAGCATCATTTAAATACTAATGGATAAGATTTATTTTATAGGTTTTTCATTGTAGTTGATTTACAATGCTGTGCTAATTTCTGCTGTATAGAAAAGTGACTCAGTTATACACATATATACACTCTTTTTATATTCTTTTCCATTATGGTTTAATTCCAATATATTGACAATAGTTCCCTGTGGTATACACTAGGACTTTGTTCTTTATCCATTCTATATATAACTGTTTGCACCTACTAACACTAAACTCCCAGTCCATCCCTCCCTTCTTTGGATAAGGTTTATTTTAAATTATGTGACCAGACTGAAAATTGGTATTTCTTCACAAAAATATTGGTTGACAAGTTTAATCCTACTTATTTATTCACTCAGTCAATATTTATTAATTGCCTACCATGGGTTAATTGCTAGGGGTAGAGTGATAACCAAGTCAGACATAGTTCCTAACTTTTTGGGACTTTAATAATATATTTTTTATTATTTATGAGAATGTTTACAAATACATACTTTGAAACTCTATAAATCAACAAGTAATTTTTGACTGAGCTGATGTAAATACCTTGTCTAGATGCATGAGATACACTGGTGAATAAAATAGACAAAGATCCCTTCCTTCAGGGAGTTTATAGTTTAGCAGGTGCAACAGATAGTAAACATAATAAATAGGTAGTTTATAAATGATATATAATAAAAAAGTGCTTTGGAAGGAAGAAAAAGTAAAGCAAGATAAAAATGATGCTGGAGCTTTTGAGGAAAACTAAGACAATGTGTCTGGAGTGGAGTGAGGAGGGGAAATAAGGTGAGAGAATAGGGCAACTTGTGTAGCCTAGCAGGTGACTATATTGCTGTTAGTGTAACTGACACCATCTTGGGACCCTACATTTCCTTCCTTCTTCTGCTGACCCTATCGAGGACTATACCGTGCAGTGAATCACTTCTTTGTTGTCAAGGTCTTTGTGGTTGATAGTGAAGTCGCTCAGTCATGTGCGACTCTTTGCGACCCCATGGACTGTAGCCTATCAGGCTCCTCCGTCCATGGAATTTTCCAGGCAAGAGTGCTGGAGTGGATTGCCATTTCCTTCTCCAGGGGATCTTCCCGACCCAGGAATCGAACCTGGGTCTCCCTCATTGCAGGCAGACGCTTTACCGTCTGAGCCACCAGGGAAGCCCTTTGTGGTTGATAGACATTGCTTAATAATCGCTAGGACCAGGTAGCTTCTATGCTCTATTAGTCCCCAAACAAAGATTAAAACTTTCCTGATGTTTTCCTAGTGCCCGAGAGGCTATTTACCCATTGCGTGCCCTGTCTCCAAGCACTTACCCCCAAGCCCTAGGTCAACTTTTAAATTGTCCCCATGGTCCTCTTGCAGTACAAAGTTTAGTTATGAATGCTTCCAGATCATTGTATGCCCAATCCCCATCCCACCCCGTGAGTGAGTTACCCTATATATAATAAAGTGATCCATTGACTGTATGGAGTTGCCTGACTCATTCTTCAGTCTCAAGATGCTCTCTAAATTCAGTGAGCACTTTTCATTCCCTCCATCCTCCAAAAGACTTTACTTTGGCTCTTACTCTAAGCAAAAAGGGGAGCTACTGAGGGGCTTTGAGCAGAAGGATGATATGATGTCTCTGTTATAAATTATATGACTCCTTAGAACAGTCTGGACAGAGTCAGGGCCAAGAGTAGAAGCAAGGAGCCAGATAGGAAAAATACCACAAGATCCAAATTAGAGAGGATAGCAGCTTGAACCAGCAGGCTAGCAATATAGATAATAAGAAAGGTTCAGATTCTGGATTTATTTTGTTTCATATTGAGGATATGAGTAGTCTTAACTTCTATGTTTGTAGTGAGAACAAATGAAATGATAAAGGAAAAGAGTTTACAACAGTGGCTAGTACTAAAATTGCTTAATAAACAACAGTAATAATTATGACTATTATCCACAGATACCCATTAGTCACTGGGTAGTTCTCTATAGTCCTGGAAGTGGGGAAAAACAAAAAAAAAAAACACTTGCATGTTAATAGAAGGGCTTCCCTGGTGGCTCAGATGTTAAAGAATCTGCCTGCAATATGGGAGACCCAAGTTCAGCCCTTGGGTTGGAAAGATCCTTTGGAGAAGACGATGGCTACCCACTCCGGTATTCTTGCCTGAAGACTCCCATGGACAAAGGAGCCTTGACCACTATGCATCCATGGGTTCACAAAGAGTCAGATATGATTGTGAGACTGACATGCTAATAAAAAGTCTTGAAAGTGGGATTCAGATTTGGTCCCAAAGAGGGGAAGTCCCTCTCTTCTTCCTTTTTCCCACAATGTCTTTGCTTTAAGGCCAAGGGCGGCCATGACCACCCAGCACTCATCGAGTGCATCCTGCCTGTTCTCCACCCTCATCTCCCCTTGCTTTGCTTCACAAAACCAAGGCTCTGGAGTAAGTGATCATCTATGGGAGTACCTGATATCCTGTGCTTGAGTGACAAATACCTTTTCATATGCCTTTATCCTGGGGAGGGGGCATGTTCATCTTGGGGGAGAATCTGGTAGGGTCCTCGTAGCCCCTTGGGTCAATGCTAAGGACCCATCTGTCTTGTCACAGGAGTTCTGAGAAACTCCTAGAGAAAGAAACATCAGGAAGAGCTCAGTTTGCAGTCACTGGAATGAGCATCCTCACCACTCACAGAAAAGGAGCTGGCACGGGAGAGTGCAGTCAAGTGGAATGGTTGGAGTATACTTTAGAGAAATTTCGCCAAAAGGGAAAGTAGAGATGATGGTCTCTCTCTTTTTTTAATTCCCTACAAAAAAAAAAAAAATTCTCTAGAACTTAAAACTATTTTAATCAGCTGAAAAACATACGTGGGCTTTACAGCTCCAAGACAGCTTGCACAGGCCCCGATAAATTCCTATCGCTCATTTGCATACGCTAACAGCTACACTTTAATCAGCCTCCTAATCCCTGATGGTATTAATGAATTTTTTTATGCTTTTTTTTTTCAGTATCATGTTTGCTAATTCAAAAATGATCAGCGGCTTCTGTGTGCCTTTTTTTATGCAGGAAATAATGGGTGAGCTGGGTACTCCTGTTATCCCGCTCTCACAAATAATTAAGACTACAAAGGGTACAAATCAGTTTGAATGCGGTGCACAAAGGCACGGGCTCAGCAAAGGCCTCTCTGTGTTTCTGTTTCTCCCTCCCCCATCCCCTACTTTCTCCCTTTTTATTTGTTTCTTTTCTTTAACAAGAGGTGGTTTCCAAAGACACCTGGCCAGGCAAGGAATTGACCCACCCAAAATCTTAATTCCCTGCCTCCCTCACCCCCATCACCACCGCTGGGACCTACAAAATGATGGGAGTTTCCATCTCAGAGGGTTTGGATGCCTCTCCAGCCTGGTTTTTGAAGCACAAACTGCTGTGGAAAGAAAAAAAGAGAACTTTCTGAGTTGTTTCTCTTTCATATTTCACACTGTCCTTCCTGTTCACTTCCCCAGTAAGAGTAAGTAAGAGCCTGCCAGGCCTGGTGCTGCCAGGATCAGAGAAATGAGGAAAGGCTCTCCTCCTGGCCCAGGCCTTGCTCCAGTTTGGCTCACAGTAGCCCTGGCCAGCCAGTGACACGAGTGCTGGGGACAGATTCCAGTGGCTCATGCAGCTATAGCACCTCTAAAATTAGGGCCAAGATTAGACATCTTAGACCTATTAGAAAAAAAGAGAGAAGCTTGGTGATTAGACCTCAGGAGGAATGGGAAAGGCCAGCATAGACAATGGAAATTCACAAATAAGCCAAACTGTTTTAGCCAGCATGCCTATCCAACAGAGGAAAGAGTTCCCTGATTTGCATCTCACCGCTCCAGCCTGCCCATGCATAGTCTCTAGTGCTGGACAGGTGAGTATCCAAAGCCACTAGCCAGAGAAAGGAGGAGAGGCCAGCCCTGGAGAGTGAACTCCCAAACAGTGAACAAGTAGCAAGAAAATACAGATACAACCCAGTGCAGGCACTTTTACAAGTGAATTAGATGGTAAATTTACCTCATATTTTAATAATTTTTTAAATGCTAGATGTAAAAATTAAATATCCACAAGCATCTCAAGTTATAGAGTTATTTTTTAAAGGTTGGAGAGGAATCGAGCCATTCATATATTTAGGGACATATGAATATTCTATATGTATGTACGATGACTTGTTCTAATTTCGTTATTCTGGAGAATACTGGGAGAATGATGAGACACTAAATTCACAAAATTCTTAGCGCTGCAACAAGGATAAAGCTTTGCATGAATGTGTAATGATTATCAAATCAACGACCTCCCATTCTCTTATCACGTGGCAACCTGTCACTAACCAGGTCACTGGAAAATGGCTTAGCCTTTCAGATAATTGGAAATTACAGGCAACTTTTTGACTTCTTCTCTGTCTTCTTCTAGTTAAGTTCTTTTCTGTATTCCTAGTAGAACATTCTTTAGTACACAATAGGCACATTGAATTACTTTGGGGTGCCCTGACTCTAAAATATAATCATTGGGAATTGATTACTGACATTAAGCTTATCTAATGGAGAAGGCAATGTCCCCCTACTCCAGTGCTCTTGCCTGGAAAACCCCATGGGTGGAGGAGCCTGGTGGGCTGCAGTCCGTGGGGTCGCTAAGAGTCGGATACGACTGAGTGACTTCACTTTCACTTTTCACTTTCATGCATTGGAGAAGGAAATGGCAACCCACTCCAGTGTTCTTGACTGGAGAATCCCAGGGACGGTGGAGCCTGGTGCGCTGCCGTCTATGGGGTCGCACAGAGTCAGACACGACTGAAGCAACTTAGCAGCAGCAGCAGCAGCAATGGCATAATATCTTTTAAAAATCAGTACATAACAGTGTTAGTCACCCAGTCATGTCCAACTCTGTGATCCCATGGTCTGTAGCTCACCAGGCTCCTCTGTCCATGGAATTCTCCAGCCAAGAATATTGAAGTGGGTAGCCATTCCCTTCTCTAGGGGATCTTCCCAGCCCAGGGATCGAACCCAGGTATCCTGCATTCTTTACTGCCAGAGCCACCAGGGAAGCCCAATATCTTCTTTAATTGTATGTAAAAGGTTGACTATAATTTGACTTTAGAGTTACCAGAAACCTGAGAATCCATTCTAGGTTTGGGAATGATATTCTACTTGTTAACTCATGAGGATTCAGATACTTTTTTTTCAACTTCATTCCACTTACCTCATTCTCCCTTTTTTAAGCCATTGCAATCCCCATCAGGGAGTTTCCCTGGTGGCTCAGTGGTAAAGAATCCACCAGCCAGTGCAGGAGACACAGGTTCATTCTTTGGGTCAGGGAATTCCCTTGGAAAAAGGAACGGCAACATACACCAGTATTCTTGCTTGGGAAATCCCATGGACAGAGAAGCTTGGTGGGCTATAGTCTACGGGGTCTCAAAGAGTTGGACACCCATCAAGTCACCCATCCGTCAATTTCTCAACAGATCTGTGCTGAGTGTCCTTTGTGCCAGTTACCTTTGGTATCTCAACCAGCAGATTAGTGGAGAGAAGGGAACACCAGTGATTCTTCTTGTTGGACACTCTCGAGGAAAATTCAAGATATCTGGGAAGCATTGTTTAACATTTGGTATTTTCCCTCTCTGTAGACCATGTTTACTTATACCATCATTCCCTTCAACAGCAATGCTTGACCCTGGTTGCTCATTAGAATCACCTGAAAAAGGGACTTCCCTGGCATTCCAGTGATTAATACTTCGCCTTCCAATGCCAGGGGTGCAGGTTCCATCTATGGTTGGGGAGCTAAGATTCCACATACCTTTCAGCCAAAAAAATCAAAACTTAAAATAGAAGCAATACTGTAATCATTTCAATAAAAACTTCAAAAATGGCGCCTATCAAAAAAATCACCTGAAAAACTTTTAAAACCATAGGTCTGCCATGTCCACATTGTACCCTCAGAAATTCTGATTTGCTTCATTTAGGGTAGCCCAACTGACACTGATATAGTTAAAATTTGACCAGATGATTCTAATGTGCAGTGTTCTACAGAAATAAAGGCAGGTAGAGTGTGCCAAACATAGCAAAAGAGTGTTCCCAAAAAGGAGAAATGATTAAAATGTCTACCTTTTGGGCTCCAAAATCACTGCAGATGGTGACTGCAACCATGAAATTAAAAGACACTTACTCCTTGGAAGAAAAGTTATGGCCAACCTAGATAGCATATTCAAAAGCAGAGACATTACTTTGCCGACTAAGGTCCTTCTAGTCAAGGCTATGGTTTTTCCTGTGGTCATGTATGGATGTGAGAGTTGGACTGTGAAGAAGGCTGAGTGCCGAAGAATTGATGCTTTTGAAATGTGGTGTTGGAGAAGACTCTTGAGAGTCCCTTGGACTGCAAGGAGACCCAACCAGTCCATTCTGAAGGAGATCAACCCTGGGATTTCTTTGGAAGGAATGATGCTAAAGCTGAAACTTCAGTACTTTGGCAACCTCATGCGAAGAGTTGACTCACTGGAAAAACCTCTGATGCTGGGAGGGATTGGGGGCAGGAGGAGAAGGGGACAAGAGAGGATGAGATGGCTGGATGGCATCACGGACTCGATGGACGTGAGTCTGAGTGAACTCCGGGAGATGGTGATGAACAGGGAGGCCTGGTGTGCTGCGATTCATGGGTTTGCAAAGAGTCTGACACGACTGAGCGACTGAACTGAACTGAACTGAACAAATCTCGGTGGATTATACTTAATTCTATATACTCCCAACTCCATTATTTTTCTATTTCAAAAAGTATTGGAGGAACTTTGAGGAAGCATCTACGATCACCTAGTTACTATACATGCCTGTAGGTCTCGTCCCTCCCAGCATTCCATGCCGACCACACAGTTTCTATTTATGACGCTTCCTATCTGAAAATTAAAGCTGAGCTGCCTAAAGCCTCAGAAGAATAGATGTAGTGTCTTGATTTTAGTTTCATGGTCAAAGGTCTCTGTTCTTTCATTACAGAAGAGTTATTTCTGGAGTTGGTTCTGTAACCAAAGGTCTCATGACCTTCTCTTAGGATCACAGAGGAAAATCATCAGAGGCATCTTTAAA
>SJYT01064127.1:0-85000 GCA_006410635.1 Cephalophus harveyi | reverse complement strand
TGGTATTCCACATAAACCAAGTTATTCAGCCTCTTTTTTCTCTGTTAATTTTCCTACTACACTATTCTTTTCTAATCTCTCTTTATATCTGTAATTAAATAGGTTTTTTTTTCTAGGATGTCAATTCCATCTCCCCTTCGAATTACCCTGGATCCACTGGGGCTGGACCCCGGCACCCTCAGGAAACACAAAGTATTAAAGTGTAAGCCCAGGGTTCTTAGAGGTATGGAGAGTGAGGGGTGCAAAAGGAGGAAACCTTCCTGAGATGGCAATATCTAAATAAGATTTGGAGTCAAATAGGCATTAGCTATATGAATAAAAAGAAATAGGAGGGTGTTATGCAAAGGAAATATCACTTTTAAAAGCCAAGAAATGTAACACAACCTGGCACATATAGAAAAATATAAGGAATTCTGTTTTCCTTGAGATTAGTGAAAGAGGAGGATACATGAATTGGTGAGATTAGAGTTGGTGAGAGCCAGTGTGTTAAGACAAGGAGTTTGAGAGACTTCCCTGATGGTCCAATGGTCATGAATCTGCCTTCCAATTGCAAGGGACACAGATTTAATCCCTGGTCGAGGAACTAAGATCCCACATGCTTAGGGACCCACAGCTACTAAGCTAATGTGCCCTGGAGTCCGAGCCACAGCTAGAGAGAGAGGTCTGTGCACCACAACAAGAGAAAGTCTGTTTGCCACAACCAAGAGCTCATGTGCCACAAAATGAAAAGATCCCATCTGCTGCAATGAAGACCCCATGTGCTGCAACTAAGACCCAATGCAGCCTAGTTAATTAATTTTAAAAATGTAAAGGAGTTTGAAAGGAAAGCCCAAAGCCATGAGCAGTCACTAGGATTGTGATGGCAATGGGGCAGGGTGGGGATGGCGACTGTGTGACATGGTCAGATTTCTCTACAAAATAATTTGATTATAACCCAGGATACTGATATCCAGTTGTTGCTGTTGTTTTGTTGTTGTTAGTTAGAAGTTTTGCTGGAGTTTTCATTAAATAAGAGGTACACTTGAGCAAGGACTCCTCAAAACCAGATGTCTTTCTGCTCCCTTCTTGGATTTAAGGAACCATGATTTGTCCCAGGAGGAGACATTCTTAGCAGGAGCTTGCTGGTTTGGAAAGCAACCTGTGTGTTTGCTCCTGATCAGAGTTGCAAAGCCTTTTTGGCCTTTTAAAAAAGCATTGGCATGACAGATACATGGTTGTCTGAGCCAGAGAAAGTAAGGCTGATGTTTCTCCCTAAATCCAATACTAAGCCTAGAGTACACATGCTTAGAAATAATTCCAAAAGACCCGAGAGTTGCGCATCAGAACCCAGAAACAAATGAAATGAAATATTTTTATTAAAAACTGAACCCAAGTGAAATAAGTCAGACAAAAATAAATACCAAATAATCTCACTTATATATGGAATCAAAAAAAAAATTTTTTTTAATAGAAACAAATAGTTACAGAGAAGAAGAGTTGGAGCCAGTGGGGAGAAATGACTAAAGGTGGTCAAAGGTATAAACTTCCAGTTATAAATAAGACATGGAGATATAATATACAGCATGGTGACTAAGGTTAGTAATAATACTGTACTGTATATTCAAAAGTACACATGAACATCACCAGATGGTCAACACCGAAATCAGACTGATTATATTCTTTTCAGCCAAAGATGAAGAAGCCCTATACAGTCAGCAAAAACAAGACAGGGAGCTGACTGTGGCTCAGATCATGAACTCCTTATTGCCAAATTCAGACTTACATTGAAGAAATTAGGGAAAACCACTAGACTGTTCAGGTATGACCTAAATAAAATCCCTAACGATTATACAGTGGAAGTGAGAAACAGATTTAAGGGACTAGATCTGATACAGTGCCTGATTAACTATGGACAGAGGTTCATGACATTGTACAGGAGACAGGGAGCAAGACCATCCCCCCCAAAAAAATGCAAAAAGCAAAATGGCTGTGTGAGGAGGTTTTACAAATAGCTGTGAGGAGAAGCCAAAAGCAAAGGAGAAAAGGAAAGATATAAGCACCTGAATGCAGAGTTCCAAAGAATAGCAAAGAGAGATAAGAAAGCCTTCCTCAGTAATCAGTGCAAAGAGATAGAGGAAAACAATAGAATGGGAAAGACTAGAGATCTCTTCAAGAAAATTAGAGATACCAAAGGAAAATTTCAAACACAGATGGGCTCAATAAAGGAAAGAAATGGTATGGACCTAATAGAAGCAGAAGATATTAAGAAGAGGTGGCAAGAATACACAGAAGAACTATACAAAAAAGATCTTCACGACCCAGATAATCATGATGGTGTGATCATTTGCCTAGAGCCAGACATCCTGGAATGTGAAGTCAAGGGGCCTTAGGAAGCATGAATACTAACAAAGCTTGTGGAGGTGATGGAATTCCAGTTGAGCTATTTCAAATCCTAAAAGATGATGCCGTGAAAGTGCTGCACTCAATATGCCAACAAACTTGGAAAACTCAGCAGTGACCACAGGACCGGAAAAGGTCAGTTTTCTTTCCAATTCCAAAGAAAGGCAATGCCAAAGAATGCTCAAACTACCACACAGTTGCTCTCATCTCACACACTAGTAAAGTAATGCTCAAAATTTTCCAAGCCAGGCTTCAGTAGTTTGTGAACTGTGAACTTCCTGATGTCCAAGCTGGTTTTAGAAAAGGCAGAGGAACCAGAGATTAAATTGCCAACATCTGCTGGATCATCGAAAAAGCAAGCGAGTTCCAGAAAAACATCTATTTCTGCTTTATTGACTATGCCAAAGCCTTTGACTGTGTGGATCACAATAAACTGTGGAAAATTCTGAAGGAGATGGGAATACCAGATCACCTGACCTGCCTCTTGAGAAACCTCTATGCAGTAAAGCAAGCGAGTTCCAGAAAAACATCTATTTCTGCTTTATTGACTATGCCAAAGCCTTTGACTGTGTGGATCACAATAAACTGTGGAAAATTCTGAAGGAGATGGGAATAACAGACCACCTGACCTGCCTCTTGAGAAACCTCTATGCAGGTCAGGAAGCAACAGTTAGAACTGGACATGGAACAACAGACTGGTTTCAAATAGGAAACGGAGTACATCAAGGCTGTATATTATCACCCTGCTTATTTAACTTAAATGCAGAGTACATCATGAGAAGCACTGGGCTGGAAGAAGCACAAGCTGGAATCAAGATTGCCGGGAGAAATATCAATAATCTCAGATATGCAGACGACACCACCCTTATGGCAGAAAGTGAAGAACTAAAGAGACTCTTGATGAAAGTGAAAGAGGAGAGTGAAAAAGTTGGCTTAAAGCTCAACATTCAGAAAACAAAGATCATGGCATCCGGTCCCATCACTTCATGGGAAATAGATGGGAAAACAGTGGAAACAGTGTCAGACTTTATTTTGGGGGGCTCCAAAATCACTGCAGATGATGACTGCAGCCATGAAATTAAAAGACGCTTACTCCTTGGAAGAAAAGTTATGACCAACCTGCTGCTGCTGCTGCTAAGTCACTTCAGTTGTGTCCAGCTGTGTGCAACCCCATAGACAGCAGCCCACCAGGCTCCTCTGTCCCTGGGATTCTCCAGGCAAGAATACTGGAGCGGGTTGCCATTTCCTTCAGCCTGACCAACCTAGACAGCATACTAAAAAAGCAGAGACATTACTTTGTCAACCAACGTCCGTCTAGTCAAGGCAATGGTTTTTCCAGTAGTCATGTATGGACGTGAGAGTTGGACTATAAAGAAAGCTGAGCGCTGAAGAATTGATGCTTTGAACTGTGGTGTTGGGAAGACTCTTCAGAGTCCCTTGACTGCAAGGAAATACAACCAGTCTGAATGTTCATTGGAAGGACAGATGTTGAAGCTGAAACTCCAATACTTTGGCCACCTGATGCAAACAGCTGACTCATTTGAAAATGATGCTGGGAAAGATTGAAGGCAGGAGGAGAAGGGGACAACGAGGATGAGATGGTTGGATGGCATCACTGACTCAGTGGACATGAGTTTGAGTAAACTCCGTGAGTTTGTGATGGACAGGTATGCCTGGTGTGCTACAGTCCATGGGGCTGCAAAGAGTCAGACACGACTGAACTGAACTGAACTGATATTCAAAAGTAGCTAAGAGAGTAGATTAAAAATTCTCCTCACAAGGAAAAAAGTTGCAACTATGTAGTTGTAAATATTAACTAGACTTATTGTGGTGACCATGTCATAAGAAATGCAAATCTGGAATCAAGTTGCATACCTAAAACTAATATAATGTTACATGCCAATTATAATCTCCACCAAAAAATAAAACTGAACCCACACCAGAAACAGAGACGAGACAGCCTCATGTTATATAAGCCTTAACTTTGCAGATAAAAGGGAAAAAAATGGTTTAATTCCATATGCAGTATTTGTTCATTGTAGAAAGTATCTAAAATATTGTAAAATATAAAGGTAAAAATTGTAATCACCCATAATTTCACCTTTCGGAGATAACTGCAGTTAACGTTCTCATGTATTTCTTTTCAATCTTTTTTTTCCACAAAGTGAATACAAAGTGTCATATGAATTTAGAATTGGCAATAGTAAAGTTTTATGCTATGTCTTAACAAATGTTTTCTATTTTTGCACTTACAGAATAAATTAGACTGTGACATATTATAATTTGCTAAGCTAATATCATGCAATTTTGACAGTTTTATCATATTTCTTTTTTAAATATTTATTTATTTGGCTGCCTTGGGTCTTAGTTGTGGCATGTGAATTCTTAGTTGCAGCATGTGGAATCTAGTTCCCAGACCAGGCATCAAACCTTGGCCTCCTGCATTGGGAGTGTGGAGTCTTAGCCACTGGACCACCAGGGAAATATTTATCATATTTCTTGAAGATGAAAAAATCTTTCACTGGAAAGTTGGGAGGACATTATAGGTACTCACTCTCATCTATTACACTTACTATTAAATAATGTATCTTAATTCTTTAGTTTATTTTATGTTATTAGCATTTCCCCATCTCATTAAATATGCTTAAACTATGATATGTGAAACATTTCAAAGCAAGGATAATCTATTCAATATTTCACTGAAAGAGTTTCCTACTCCTCAACATTTCATATATTTTCAGGTTTTTAAAAGCAATATATAATACTATGATGATAATAAACTAATATATATATATATCAAATATTCATATATAAATCTCTGACCACATCTGCAATTATTTCCTTAGACAACTCCTAGGACTGAGACTTGAAGATTTTTATAGAATTTTCTCTTCTCTTGCAAAGAGACCCAGTGTTGTTCTGAGAGGATCTGGCCTCTAAAGTCCCTGGCCTTGGTCTGTCAGGTGTTGGCCTTAGGTTTAAACCTGAGATTCCGTGAATCCCTGGAGCATCTTTTTAAACCTAAAAGGTTGAAAAAAGTTGTTGACAATTTCACATCCATCCCTTTACAGACAACAGCCTTCTGAGTTTTCCTCTTTATTTGTTCCCTTCCTGTGCCCAGCTCAGACCATTCAGGAATGAAATGGGGTAATATGCACATATCTGTATCTCCCTTTGCCCTGTGTACTCCTCTCAGCTCCACTTTAATGTCTTTTCTGCAGATACTCCAGTGCCCAAGGATAGGACACCCAGTATCTAAGCACTTAAAGCTACTTAAGTTCTGCCTCCCAGAGTCCTTCCAGTCAGGACTTCCATAACTACTTGCATTTTAAAATAGGATCTCAAAAGAAGAACAATGTTCAACTCAAAAGAAGTAATCACTAATGGTGGAAATCACAAAAACAAACAAACAATAAATCAAACCAGAGAGAGAGAGAGAGATTTGCATCATCAATAGGAAGGGAAAGCTATTGAAATCGAGGGCTTGGCTGAACTTGCCTACCAGGAGTGAGAGAAGGAAGAAGATGAGTGAGTCCAATATGGTGCCCTTGGAAGTCAGCAGCCTGAGCTCTCAGGAGAGGGGCTGAGAGGGAGTGAACCAGAAGTCTGGATGGTGAGATGGGAAGACAGTGAGAGCTTTTGTCTGCCAGATGAGCAATCTGGCCTCACACCTAAAGGCAACAAGACAGTACCACTCTGTGGTCTCAGGCAAGAAGAAATTGTGCAGAAGCCACCATCTGAAGACTCTTCCAGCAACTGTGGGCCTGAAAAATTGCAGGGAAGTAAAACCAAGAGCAGAAAAATCAGCCACTAAATTGTGGCAACAATAGTAGCTGATATTTACTAGCCATTGATAGTATGTCAGGCACTGTGTTGTATCTCATGTATTGACTCATTTAAAAATCAGCCAAGATTTATGTTGTATTATTATTACCCCATTTTATAGATTAGGAAACAGAGAAAGAGAGAGAGTAAATTGCTTGCCTAAAGCTACCAGCTAATAAGTAGCAGGGCAAAGACCCAAACCCAGATGCTTAGCCCCTACACAATGAACTGCCATCAGGATGGCAGCCTCGACTGTGGAGGCAGCTATGGCCTTGGGAAGAAAGTGTATGTCTATATCACTGTGCGAACAGTTTATGTTCTGGGGTATGGGGAGGCAGAGGGAAAAAATGAAGACTGCTTCTCAGAAATGTTTCAGAGGTGGTAAAGGCAGGAACAGGAGGTGAGAACTGCATGGTGTCACAGGACTACAGCCATCACACGTCTGGCGGCTCAGCTGCCTTCTGCAACTCACCAGACTGCGGATTAGCCTGGGCGGGGCTCTGCTGGACCCAGTGCAGCTGACATAGGAAGGAGTGGAGCTCCCTCTTACTGAAGAGGCACCTATTTTATGACAGGCACTGGGCTAGCAGCTTGACATGTATCATCTCATTCACTTTTCATAACAAAACTACTTTTACTTTTGTTTTACAGACAACAAAACCAAGGCTGCAGAGAGTTACCTGATTTGCGTGAGGCATACAACTCTGAGAGCACCAAGATTTGAACTCAGGAAAGTCTGTGAGCTCCAAAGCCATCAGCTAGATAGGCTTTATCCACTTCTGGCTAAAGATGACATTTCAGGTTCTAAGTCTTTTGGGTCCTTCCTCCTCGTGCTCCCCAGAGGTGCCCCCTTTCCCATCAAGGAAGAAAGGCTGAGCCTTTCTTTGCTCAGACATGTCATTAACAGCCTCCCCACCCTCCTCCTTTCTCCTACCCTCACCTAAAAGAAAATAATCTACTGGTCCCTCGACTTGTAGGTTGATGGGTGTGTTAGTCGCTCAGTCATCTCCAACTCTTTGCGACCTTATAGACTATAGCCCGCCAGGCTCCCCTGTCTATGGAGATTTTCCAGGCAAAAATACTAGAGTGGCTTACCATGCCCTCCTCCCATAGATCTTCCCAACCCAGGGATCGAACCCAGGTCTCCCACACACAGATGGTCTTTACCATCTGAGCCACCAGGTAAGCCCAAGTTGATGGATAGTTTTCTTCAATTCATGACCTTGTTTGGATATTTCCTCCCCTTTTATGAACTCCCAGCTAGCAAGGTCACATGAGAGAAACACAAGATGTGGAACCAGAAAGCCTGGGTTAAGAGTCACAGCCCCTCTGTTCATAGATGGATGATTATGAGCCAACCTTAATTTCCACATTGTGTTGTTGGGAGAACCAAGTGAAATGATGCATGTGAAACACTTTGTGATCTAGAAAGCCCAATGTATCTATTCCACTGCACCAACCCACTCTCTCTGGTCGGTCAGGATTGAGTCCAGAATAATGGTCCCCTGAGTGGCCTCTTCCACTTTAGGGGAGATGAAACTGTGGACAGGGAGGTCTGGGCATCCATCAGATGTCTGCTGCAAGCCACACCACCTGCCTGCCAAGTCAGGGCTGGAGTTGGGGCCAGGCAAGACAGCTCCCATTTGTATGAGGTTTCACCACTTACAAAGTACATCCACATCTATTATGTATTGCTTCACAACCACCCTACAAGGCAGCAATCCTATTCCTACTGTTCAAAATAGAAATGTGAGTCTTCAGAGAGGTGAGTGGTTGCCCAAAGTCACACAGTTACTGAGTAGAGAGCTGGGCTCACACCCTTGTCTTGGGCTTCCCAGTCCACTGCTGCTTCTGGTTTTTGAGGGGCAACCTGGGGTCCACAGTGCTGCTTCATTGCTAGGCTCAGAGATATTCTGTATAAATAGATAGCTTTCTATAAACTGTGTATATATGTATGCTTGCATGAGTGCTCAATTGCTAAGGCATGTCCGACTCTTTGCATCCCCATGGACTGTAGCCCACTAGCCTCCTCTGTCCATGGAATTTCCCAGGCAAGAATATTGGATTGCATTGCCATTTCCTCTTTCAGGAGACCTTCCTGACCCAGAGACTGAACCTGTGTCTCCTGTGCTTCCTGCATTGGCAGGCAGGTTCTTTACTACTGATCCACCTGGGGAAACCCTGTGTAAATGTATGTATGCTGTGCTTAGTTGCTCAGTGGTGTCCGACTCTTTGTGACCCCATGGACTGTAGCCTGCCAGGCTCCTCTGTCCACAGGGATTCTCCAGGCAAAAATATTGGAGTGGGTTGCATGCCCTCCTCTAGGGGATCTTCCCAACCCAGGGATCGAACTCAGGTCTCCCACATTGCAGGTGGATTCTTTATCATCCAAGCCACCAGGGAAGCCCTATAAATGTATAATTATGTATGGCTCAGATAGTGAAGAAAGTTCCTGCAATGCAGAAGACCTGGGTTCAGTTCCTGGGTTGGGAAGATCCCCTGGAGGAGGGCATGACAACCCACTCCAGTATTCTTGCTTGGAGAATCCTCATGGACAGAGGAGCCTGGCAGGCTACAGTCCATGGGGTCACAGAGTCAGACACCACTGAGCAACTAAGTGCAGTGCAGCATGTATTAATTAAGGATACATTAATTTTGATTATATTGTCTTTTCATCTCCAGTTGGGAACACCTCAAACATTCTGGAAGACCCTTGTGAATGCCATCAGCCCTAAATAGTGTCAATATAGCCTAATGGTTAAAATCATCTGCTCTCCAACAGCCCCCTCTCCCCATTCCAGCTGGAGGTGTTCTGCTATGTTCAATTCACCTCACTTAAGCCCAGGAACCAAGAGGTCCCCCTGCAGGTGGAGATGCAGCCGGGGAACTCTCACAGGGAATGCTCACAACCTCTGCCTGTTCAGGTCTTGGTCTAACCACCCATCTCCAGAAGCCATCCCTGACTTTGCTAAGCTTGCCAAAGTATCTCTTTTCTATTTACCCACAGTGTCCAGTGATAGTTTTAGTCACTCTGGGGTGAGTGTCAGTTGCTTGGATGACCCCCTCCAGACAGCTGAGGCCAGGGACGATATTTTACTCATCCCCTTTTTCCCCAGCACAGGACCCATTGATAAATGCTTCCAATGTGAGTCAGTGAGTGAAGGAAACAACACATGGATAAATGGAAGGATATTCACCTCCCCTCCAGCTCTTAAATTCTCCTGTACTCCTTCTCTTACATCAGAAAGGGCAGTGAGTGGGGGGCAATTAAGACTGGAAAAAATAATACTTTTAAAAAATAGCATCAATGGAAAGTTTTATTTTTCTTTAAGAGCCCAGCTCTTACAAACCCACAGAGGGATGGCCCACAGCACAGAGCCTGGCCAGAGAAGCAAGCATGCTAAAATCCTCTCTTACATTCCTGATCCTCTGAACTTGTTTAAGGACAATGAATTACCTTCTCTCCGTTCCTTCCCAGGTCACTATCATTCAAGTTGCAGTGACCAGTGTTTTCTAAGCAGCAGTTTTCATCTATTCATTTCCTTTGGTAGCTGGATTTTTAAAAAATATACCTTAGAGCTTTCTCCTTGACCTACAAAACAGAACAGCGCACTCTGCATTCCCTGGGGAGAGGTCCTCCCGAACCTTTATTCGGAGAACAGAGTGTGTGCCAGAGCTTGTCGTCCTCAGTGGAAAGTTTGATTCATCTCACCAGGGGACGGTTGGGGGCAACGCTAGCCTAGGCTTCCACTTCTTCCTTTAATGAAGTGGCACCTATTTGGACGATAAGGAGCCACTGAAAATTGGGAACATCTTACAAATGCAAAATGCTCTTTATATAGAAATGTATATCTCACTTTAGAATGTGTCCTGTAATAGTATTATAATATAATAAGCATTCCTACAAGGAGTTTATAATAACTTGGGGAAATGTTTATGAAGTAATGTTAACTTTAAAAGCAAAATGTGAAATTATATATACAGTATGTCCTCAATTCTGTTGCCGAAAAGTGCACAAAGAAAAAAGAAAGACAGCTTTCTTGTTTCATCCTCATAACAACCCTGCAGTGTTATGAGGAATTATTAAATAATTTGCCCAAAGCCATACAGCTATATGTGCAGCCCAAGGTCACAATGCATGAATAGAAGTTCAATTGTGCATGTATATTTCATCCAGAAGGCAGTGTGGGAAAGGGGAGGGGTTCTTGGGGCTCGGCTTGGAGGTATGCGGCAGAATTGCCCTTCCCTAGCTCCGTGGAGCCTCATGTGGCCAAATGAGTTATTCTGGCCAGTGACAAGTAACTGAGGTGATGGAGCCCTTTCAGACAGAAACTAGAAGAGCCAAGGAGCATTCCCCACATTTTACTGTGCTTTCCACCTAAAGATTGGCAGTCCTCCAGAGAAAGGCTGTCCTGTCAGCTGGATCCTAGAAGAAGGACAACATGAAGCAGAAATCATATGTTGCACGAGTGAGAAGTGGTCCTGAGTTGTTTTAACCCAAGAGGTTTGGAGGATGACTGACACCACAGCATACAAGAAAACCTGGCTTGTTCTGCCAGATTCAAGGGCACTGACCACTGAGGCCAGATGACATGAACACTCTCACATAACATCTGTTCAAACGGGATGTGGTGTGATGCTATAGAGGAGTTTGGGTCTCAGAACCAGACCTGAGTTTCAACACAAGCCATTAACCTGGTTAAACTTACTTTCATATTTTAAAATAAGGATTATGCTACATTCTATAAAGAATAAGATAGTGCATATAAAAGTGCCTGCTACTTAGAAAAACAATTGTATTTTGCAAAGATGCTCCAATCCCAGTATATTTGGCAAGCAAGGTGTAATTGTACCTTTCTGATTCTTAATTTGTTCTTTCTACCAACGAACAAAAAATTGTGATAATTTTAGTTTTCCTCTACCAAACAGTAATAAATACACAATGTACAACATTAATAGGTTCATTATTTCTAAGAGGAAAAACCAGTGGTTATCATGATTTAAAAGCTCATCGTTAATAAAAATTACTATTAATGTAAAATTAAGAAAAGGAAGATAACATTATTAAAAATATATTCAACAAAGGTAAAAATTGAGATTCAATTGTGCATAATATCAATCTAAAGAAATAATGGAATAACATAAGGAAATAATGGAATCTAACTTCCTTCAAATGCCTCCTCCACCAAATACACAGTTCCTGTCCTCAACATACTTCCAATCTGAGAAAATTAAGTACATAGAAAATATCTAGCTCTAATGTGGTATGAAATTTTAGAATATTATGTTAGTACTCAGGCTTCTAAGTGGCTCAGTGGGTAAAGAATGTGCCGGCAATGCAGGAGACACAGGCAGATGCCTCTTCCCTGGGTTGGATAGGCAGATGACTATTTCCCTGGGTTGGAAAGATCCCTAGAGTAGATCATGGCAACCCGCTCCAGTATTCTTGCCTGGAGAATTCCATGGACAGAGGAGCCTGGCGGACTACAGTCCATGGCATCACAAAGAGTCAGACACAACTAAAGCAACTGAGCATACACCTTCCTACCACTTCTTGGATTATACAACGAGTCCAGTCTTTTTTTCTCACTCGATGTTCCACCCAAACACAGACACACACATACATGCACACAAAACATATGTGGCTATGTAAGGTGTGATTAATATAATGCATCTGAATCTAAATCAGATTAAGTTGCACTGCTGCTGCTGCTGCTGCTGCTAAATCCCTTCAGTCGTGTTCGACTCTGTGCGACCCCATAGACGGCAGCCCACCAGGCTCCTCCATCCCTGAGATTCTCCAGGCAAGAATACTGGAGTGGGTTGCCATTTCCTTCTCCATAAGCTGCATTAAGTTGCATATTTCTGTGAGTAGTGGGAAGCTTTCCTCTCCCTTTCCAATGCCAGATCAGGTCTTAGCACCTCTTTCTTAGGGCTCTCCCAAGAGCATGGAGTCAGAAATCTATTAGTCAGAGCCCAGGATCTTCTTTGTATGTTTTCATAATTTTACGGGTAGCCATGTCTTAAAATATAGGCACGTTGCTATAATGTCTCCTCTGTACACACCCTCAGTCCCAGGGTTAGCCTCACTAAAAAGTAAAAGTCGCTCAGTCGTGTCTGACTCTCTGTGACCCCATGGACTGCATGCTGCTGCTACTGCTGCTGAGTCGCTTCAGTCGTGTCCGACTCTGTGCGACCCTATAGATGGAAGCCCACGAGGCTCCCCCGTCCCTGGGATTCTCCAGGCAAGAACACTGGAGTGGGTTGCCATGAAATTCTCCAGGCCAGAATACTGGAGTGGGTAGCTGTTCCCTTCTCCAGGGGTTCTTCCTGACCCAGGAATTGAACTGGAGTCTCCTGCATTGCAGGCAGATTCTTTACAAGCTGAGCTATCAGGGAAACCCTAGCCTCTCTGATGCAGAGACAAATCAAAGCTGCTCTGAGAGCTCCTGCTGGCTCCCTTAATAAGCCCACCCTTCAGTGAAGCCCAAGGGTGATGATGGGAAGGACCTCACGGGGCTGTGGCTGAGTCTGCCAGCCCTGATGTCTGCTGAGATGGACCACCTCTGCGGCTGCTGTAGGACTAGAAGTGCTGCATCAGCTAGAAGTGCTGCTCTGCCGATGCCATGATTCAGAGTTCTTCCCTTGGGGCCCCTCAGCCCCCTCCAAGGATGACTTCCTCCCATTCCCATTCAGTGCAGACCCTGTGGCCCAGTCATAGGGAAGCCTGTGATGATAATGTCTCACTTTTGTTACTACTGCTGCTCCCCAGGTCCCCCCAAAGTGACCGCCTCCTCAAAGAAAGCACTTATCTTGCCCCACTCTAGTAGACACACCAACAGGAAGTGACCAGACAGCCTCCCCTCCCCCACCCCGCCCTCTAGACCTAGTCTATCCTGCTGGTGACCAAAGGGATAAGCTTAGACTCCTCCAGGGCAAGCCCAGGGGACTATTTGTGGAAAATGGGATTGTAGGCACCGAGGAAAGGGATGGGCTAAAGGCACGTCCTGCCAGCCTTGTCTACTTAGACACTCAGGACACTCAGTCATGGGTTTCAGCAGCAAGCAGCATCTCTCACTTCAGAAATTACTCCAGCACAGGCTCCACCAAAACCCAAACCTTTTCTCCAGCTGGGGAGTTCTCTCCAGAAAGACATTCCCTGTCATTGTCAGCCCACTGTTGCTTCATGCTGCTGTCTCTTTTTTTATTATTATTATTATTGGAGTACAATCGCTTTACAGTGTTGTGTTCATTTCTGCTGTACAGCAAAGTAAATCAGCTATATGTATACATATATACATTTGTATTATCCTTTCTCTCTTGGGTCTCCCTCCCACACATCTAGGTCATCACAGAGAGCTGAGCTCTCTGCACTATACATCAGGTTCCTACTAACTATCTATTTTAAACATAGTCGTGAATATATGTCAATCCCAATTTCCCAATTGTTCCCACTCCCTCCTCCCCACACCGTGTCCACACATCCATTCTCTGTGTCTGCATCTCTATTCCTGCCCTGCAAATAGATTCATCTGTACCATTTTTCTAGATTCCACATATAAGTGTTATAATATATGGTTAACACTTTCTGACTTATTTCAGTCTCTGTAACAGACTCTAGGTCTAACCAAATCTCTACAGATGACCCAAATTTGTTCCTTTTTAAGGCCGAGTAATATCCCACTGTATATATGTACCCCATCTTCTTTATCCATTCATCTGTCAATGGACATTTAGGTTGCTTCCATGAGAAAATCACAAGACAAAACAACACACGCACCCCTAATGCTCACTCCAGCACTGTTTACAATAGCCAAGACATGGAAACAACCTAAATGTCCATGCTACTGTCTCTGCAAAGTGCACCAACTTCCTGCCCTAACCTGAGCTAAGTTTGGTAAAAACATGGCTGTCACACTGTTCCTTCAGTTCTCTTCTTCCACTGTCTTGAGCTACGAAGTCCTTCCACTTAACACTCCTTCCTTCCATTCCTCTACACCTGTCAGAACCTATTTCTATATAAAGTTTGGTTCCCCTTCCTAAACAGCTAATTTTGTAATGCTCACTGATATTGAAAATTATAAACCTGGTGATTTTTTTTCTTTTTTTCCTTTATCTGCCAGAAATCTCAGAGGCAAACTTATAGTTCAATTATGTACCCCACATATCTATATCACTTTTCTAATTTATACATCCCTCGTCTAAATTTTTATGTATAGTTCACGATTTTATTATATGTGTTTCTATATATACCCTCAACTCTTGCAAAATCTAGAAAGGAATAGAGGTGATACATAGCTAACCAGGTAGGTAAAACTATAAATAAATAGATATTAATAGATAAAAAGAAATTTCTTACTCACTGGTCACCTATTTAGTCAAATTTCCTCATTGAGTGTCCACAGTGGGTAGTAAACTTTTCTCTTCTTCAGTTCTTTTCCTCCCTTTGGACTATGTCTTCCCCTTCAGGAACTCCCAGAGAAGGAATATTGTCCTTCAAGGCAAAGAGGTGAACACAGTATTCAGGGCATACTGTGGCAGTGGTCCAGGCAGTGTGGACAGGGCTCTCCTGGTTTCCAGCCCAGTGATCTTTTCACAACATTGCTCTGCTTTTTGTACAGGTTACAGTGTGGAACACCCACAGTTAAAGGCAGAGTCCAAACTAACCACATGTTGCTTGCATCCTGTTCTAACACCACCTCCATCCTAGGTAGGGGATTTTACTTTTTTTTATCTTTTCCCTGAACATTTTTACCTTCTGCAGCATATTCTTTCTCTTCCATTGACAACGCATCATCACTTTTAGTATTTTCTCCTTTAAAAAGCAGGAAAGAAAAAGAAAGAATATTCATAACTGACCAGCTGACCTGCTGCCATAGGCACTCACTAAATATTTGTTCTCTTCCCCTACACGCATTGACACATATTAAATGCTCCTCTCCTTCCTTCTATGCCTCCCCCCACCATTTCCTGTACTTATGCCATTCTGGATACATTGACCTGTGTGCATGTGTGCGTGCTCAGTTGCTCAGTCACGTGCAACTCTTTGCAACACTGTGGACTGCAGCCTGCCAGGCTCCTCTGGCCATGGGATTCTCCAGACTGGAGTGGGTTGCCATTTCCTTCTCCAGGGAACCGTCCCGACCTAGGGATGAGCCGCATCTCCTGAGTCACCTGCATTGGCACTACAATTCTTTAACCACGAAGCCCAACATTGACCTGTGAACTCTGCCAAATGAACCAGGAGAGATAGAATACATAGATGTCAATGTCATTCTGGTAAGAAAAATAGAAATAAAGGTGCCAGTCGGTTGGACTGGGATATGAAATAGCACTCCCTGTTTCCAGTAAGTCTTTTTCCATCTTCAGCGTATTTGACGTTTGTCTTTGCATAGCTGGGGAAGTGAAATCTGTCTGCTCTTCATCACTTGATTCACACTGTATTGACTGAAACTTGACTTCAATGAGGTCATAGGGAGGAAGTTGATGATTTGTAATGGAGATTTATGGTAACTTCCATATCTGTTCCTTTCTTATGCTTTTTTTTGGGGGGGGAATCCATATGGAGATCCATGTGGTTGGGAGGAATCTAACTCTACTGTCTGGCTCCAGGGGTGGAGCACAGAACTTAGCTTAAGCCAATCAGCATAACTCATCCACTGGGCCATAGTGATTCATTATGGGCTTCCCTGTGGCTCAGTGGGTAAAGCGTCTGCCTACAATGCGGGAGACCCAGGTTCGATCCCTGGGTCGGGAAGATTCCCTGGAGAAGGAAATGGCAACCCACTCCAGTACTCTTGCCTGGAAAATCCCATGGACTGAAAAGCTTGGTAAGCTACAGTCCACGGGGTCACAAATAGTCGGACACGACTGAGCGACTTTCCCTTATGACCTCGGGAAGCCCAACCAAAATAAATTTTAGGACTTGTGTTAGAATTACTGAGTTAAGGGCTTTCCTTCCTCTTCTGGAAATGGGAAATCTAAAACTCCTCCAGCCACTCCTGAGTCTCAGCATCTGACCTGTGTCAATGATGGGTCACTATAGACCTGAGCTGTCCAATTCAGGAGCCACTAGCCTTCTGTGGCTATTGAGCACTTGAGATGTGGCTAATGCAACTGAAAAACTTCATTTTAAAATTTAACTTTAATTTAAATTTAACACAAATGTTTGACCCAATTATTGAACAGCTTTCAAATATGTTTGGAACAATAGTGGTGTATGAATCTACTTTCTCAATTGTAAATTTTGTGAAATCTTATCACAGTTCAAGTATTTCCAAGGAAAACTTAGTGTTTGAATTGAGATATGCCATGTCAAATACAAACCAGATTTTGAAGATTTAATATATAAAAAAGAAATTGCAATATAACATTGATAATTTCTATATTGATTACATGTTGGAATAATTTTTTAACACATGCAGTTAAATAAAATATTATTGAAATGAAATAAATAAATGAACAGTAAAACTCCTCCAGCCATTTTACTACCACAAAGAAAATCAATGGTAGGATTCTCTGCAACAGAGAATTGCAAAGAAATAAAGCCAGGGCCCTCAGGACATCATGAAACCTTAGTTTAGACCTTCAGTTCAGTTCAGTCGCTCAGTCGTGTCCGACTCTTTGCGACCCCATGAATCGCAGCACGCCAGGCCTCCCTGTTCATTACCATCTCTCAGAGTTCACTCAGACTCACATCCATCGAGTCCGTGATGCCATCCAGCCATCTCATCCTCGGTCGTCCCCTTCTCCTCCTGCCCCCAATCCCTCCCAGCATCAGTCTTTTCCAATGAGTCAACTCTTCGCATGAGGTGGCCAAAGTACTGGAGTTTCAGCTTTAGCATCATTCCTTCCAAAGAAATCCCAGGGTTGATCTCCTTCAGAATGGACTGGTTGGATCTCCTTGCAGTCCAAGGGACTCTCAAGAGTCTTCTCCAACACCACAGTTCAAAAGCATCAATTCTTCGGTGCTCAGCCTTCTTCACAGTCCAACTCTCACATCCATACATGACCACAGGAAAAACCATAGCCTTGACTAGACGGACCATAAAATTTTAGTTACGTGAATTAATAAATTTTCTCTTTATTATTTACACTCTTATGTTTCTCAAATTAAAGCTTTCTGATACACTGATACCACCTTAAAATACATGTAAGTTGCATTTGTTTTTGATAGATAGCAATGGTTGTGATCCATCTTCACTACTTATGCCCTGTCCAATATGCTAAAGGCACCAAGCAGGTAGAGGATATGATGGTGTGTATGTCTATAATGTGTGTTTTTCCAGATGATCAATACCAACAATTGTCATTATCTCCATCATCACTGTGGATGGGGCCATCATATGAAAATCAAATTCAGATGACCAAAGTTTATAGCAACACTTGAAATTTAGCGTCTCAGAAGCATTTCATTTTAGTCCTATAAAAGTTATGGTATGCTGATTAAATACTGACTGGAGTCTGAAAGTGCTTACTTGAGGTTCATAGGGCTGGAAAGGATGCATTCTGTTGCCACTTAATTTTTTTTTCAAAATATTGCTGCCCAGAGACAGCCAAATTCGTGTATTTCGGGTGTTCTAAGGGAAAGAGGTGTCAAACTTTTTATTTTTTATAATGGTATTTTCTGCCAATAATAAAACAGGAGCAAGAAAAAAATGATGATTAAAGAAGCCATAGTCCTTTTCCAAAGAAAACATTTGTTATCTTCAGTTTCCTCACTTCTATTTTTGAGGATAGAGAGGTAATTTATTCCCTCTAGTAAACATTGTTCACATGGGAATATCCCAACTTTCTTTTTGTAACTCCTGTTCAGAGCTTTAAATGTTAATTTCTTTGCCTTCCTTGATTCTCAAAGACAAAGGACAAGGGTATCTTGAACAAGTTTTTAAGAAAAAAACAAAGAAGAACCTGTTCAGGCCTTCCCAGGTAGCACTATTGGTAAACAACCCCCCAGCCAGTGCAGGAGACCTAAGAGACTCAGGTTCAATCTCTGGGTTGGGAAAATGCCCTGGAGAAGGGCATGGCAACCTACTCCAGTATTCTTGCCTGGAGAATCCCACGGACAGAGGAGCCTGGCGGGCTACAGTCCATAGGGTCACAAAGAGTCAGACACGAATGAAGCAACTTAACATGCACGCACACAAGAAGCTTTTCAGTGGAACAGGTTATGTCCATAAGCACCCCATATGGGGCTGCTCCTTACACAGAAGGTAAAAATAGGGAGGGGCCAAGATATCATGAATTACAGAAAACAAGCTTTGGAGGCTTCTGGGTTTCTCCCAGGAGTCTGCTGGGAGCTTCTTCTTGGCCACTGCTGTGGCCAAGAAGCTGCAAAGGTTTGCGCTGTCTTTAGGTATAATATCGCTCCAGAATAAAACCTGGGTTTCTTGGCTCTATAAGCAATAAGCACAACCTTTGATGATTTATTTATTTCCAATGTTTTATCATGAACATTTTAAACATACAGAAAAGTTGAAATAATTGTGAAGGGTCCACCTCATATACCCACCATCTAGACTCTCCAATGAAGAGCTTCCCTGGTGGCTCAGATGGTAAAGAATTTGCCTGTCTGCAGATTCTTTCTGCAGATGCAAGAGACCTGGGCTCCATCCCTGGGTCAGGAAGATCCCCTGGACAAGAGAATGGCTATCTACTTCAGTGTTCTTGCCTGGAGAATCCCATGGACAGAGGAGCCTGGTGAGCTACAGTACACAGGGTCACAAACAGTTGGACACAACTGAGTGACTAACACACACACACACACACACACACACACACACACACACACATATTTACTATCCATTTGTCTACCTATCAGTCCATCTTATTTTTCAGTCATTTCAAAGTAAGTGGCAGACATCAGTATCCTACACTCCTAAATTCCTCCTCACACTTATCATTAACTAGAGATCAGGGTTTATTTACAATACTTTTTCTCCCTAGGTGAAATTTATATAGAGTGAATTGCATGAATTTTAAGTGTACTATTCCATGAGTTTTGACAAATGTACATGCCTGGTAAAGGAAAAGCCCCATCAAGACACAGAACATTGTCATGGTGATTTTTTTCTAATGTGAACTATCAGTAGTGCTATTTCTCCACTGCATTCAATTATCCAACATATATTTTCTGAGCTCCTATATGATACAGGATAGGTGATAGAGAGGTAAATGAGACATAGCCCTCCACAAGAGTCAACAGTTTAAAGAAAGAGGTGCCTATAATATTTGAATTGATTAATTAAACAGTTGCCATGGAAATCTGTTCACATACAGGAGGGGTTAGACAATGCACCAGTTGTGGGGTCAAGAAGGACTTCATGCTGGGCATTTTGAAAGATGAAAGGAAACATCAGGGACTTACCTGGTGGTACAGTGATTAAAACTTCATGCTTCCACTGCAGAGGGTGCAGGTTCGATCCCTGGTTGGGGAACTAAGATCCCCCATACAGCATGGCCAAGAAAAAGAAAAGAAAGTTTCTTGAGTTAAATAAAAATGAAAATAGAACATATCAACTTAAAAATTTTATATGGGAACAGTAACAAAATTTTTAAAAATGAAAAGAAACATCATATATCTGGGGACAAGAACACAAAGCAGCCTCAAGTGCATGACCCTCCATGGCATCTGGCATGGCTGAGAAACAGAGCTAGGGGAATGGAGTGAGGCTGGAGACTTTGCAAGGGCAGGTCTAGGAGGGCCCTGAATGCCCTACTAGGGGATTGAGCTGTTACCTAAAAAGAGGTGGAAAGTTGATGAGGAACCTGCCAGACACTGGAGACAAGGTGACCTGACCTTGAGAATGCTGAAGAAAGGCACTGACTTGAAGGTTCTGGATAGAAAGACAAGCATTTTAGATGAGGTGTTAAATTATAAAAAATTCTAGTCCATAATCCAGGATGCTGGACCCCAAGGGCCATGGAGGCTCCAGCTGGTTGCCAGATGGAACATGGCATCCATGCACTCCTGCCCTGCCGAGGAGCCCTGGAGGCAGCCCAGCCTCCAGCTCCTCCTCCACTCACAGCACCAGAGCCTCCCAGACTAAGAAGAACTGAAGAAATCGAGCTGGGAAAACCTGGGTTCTAACATATTATTTTTTAATATAACCAGTTGCATTACAACCACCTACCAATGATCATAGAACAATTTGTTTACAGTATTGCAAAGTGGCCTGCCAGACTCTAATCAAGAGACAAATCCTATGTCTAGAACAGTTCAATCACTTTAACTTACACTGAGAGAAATTGAGTAATCACGTATACACAAACAGGCTGCAATCAGGCTGAGTCTTCTTGTATGCTAATGGACTGCTAAGAAGTGTGAAGAAATCCAGGGTAAAGTGTCAAATTCTCTTTCAACAGAACGGGGAATAACTGTGCTTTTGTACGGTAAAATCCACCCTGGACTGCTGAATCAATAGCTGTAAAATGTAGAACAGTGCTGGTTTAAAACAAAAAAAGAAAAAGTAGTCAACATCTCTCCATTGAAAGGGAAGACTTTTAAACTCTTAATGGATTCTATTCATGATCAAAGTTGAAGGTGCAAATCACATAGTAAATATCAACAAAAGTATGAGCAGAGGCGTGGATGAGGCAGGGAAGAGAGGCTTAAGGAAGAAATAATTTCAGAAGAAGGTATGTCTTAATTTTTTCCTGACCTTTTAATAGAGCTAGAGTTTTATAAATAGATCAGAACTGTCTTGCTTAAACTGTCAAGAAGAGTTACTCTTATGGACTGAATATTTGTGTTCCCCTCAAAATCGAGATATTGATGTCTAATTCCCAATGTGATGGTATTAGAAAGTGGGTCTTTCTAATCATCAGGTGATGAGGGTGGGGCCCTGGTGAATGGGATTAGTGTTTTATAAGAAAAGGACAGACAGCTAGCTTGCTCTTTCCATCAATGTGAAGTTGACAGTCTGAAATCCAGAAGAGCACCTGAATCAGAACCTGATCATGCTAGCACTCTCATCTTAGATTTGTAGCCTTCAGAACTGTAAAAAATTAATTTCTGGGTTTTATAAGCCAACCAGTCTATAGTACTGCTAGAGTACACATCTCTAAAGATGGAAAAACTCTAAACAGTAAGCAAAAACAAGACTGGGAGCTGACTGTGGCTCAGATCATGAACTCCATATGGCAAAATACAGGCTTAAATTGAAGAAAGTAGGGAAAAACACTAGACCATTCAGTTATGACCTAAATCAAATCCCTTACAGTGGAAGTGACAAATAGATTCAAGGGATTAGATCTGATAGAGTGCCTGAAGAACTATGGGTGGAGGTTCGTGACATTGTACAGGAGGCAGTGATTAAAACCATTCCCAAGAAAAAGAAATGCAAAAAGGCAAAATGATTGTCTGAGGAGGCTTTACAAATAGCTGAGAAAAGAACAGAAGTGAAAGGCAGAGGAGAAAAGGAAAAATATTCTCATCTGAATGCAGAGTATCAAAGAATAGCAAGGAGAGATAAGAAAACCTTCCTCAGTGATCAATTCAAAGAAATAGAGGAAAATAATAGAATGGGAAAGACTAACAATCTCTTCAAGAAAATTAGAGATACCAAAGGATATCATGCAGACAGACAGGCACTATAAAGGAAAGAAAAAGTACGGACCTAACAGAAGCAAAAGATATTAAGAAGAGGTGACAAGAATACATAGACGAACTATACAAAAAAGATCTTAATGACTCAGATAACAACAATGGTGTGATCACTCACCTAGAGCCAGACATCCAGGAACGCGAAGTCAAGTGGACCTTAGGGAACATCATTACAAATAAAGCTAGGGGAGATGATGGAATTCCAGTTGAGCTATTTCAAATTCTAAAAGATGATGCTGTGAAAGTGCTACATTCAATATGCTAGCAAATTTGGAAAACTCAGCAGTGGCCACAGGACTGGAAAATGTCAGTTTTCATCCCAATCCCAAAGAAAGGCAATGCCAAAGAATGTTCAAAATACTGCAAATTGCACTCACCTCACATACTAGCAAAGTAGTACTCAAAGTTCTCCAAGCTAGGCTTCAACAGAACGTGAACCAAGAACTTCCAGATAGTCAAGCTGGATTTAGAAAAGACAGGAACCAGAGATCAAATTGCCAACATCCACTGGATCATAGAGAAAGCAAGAGAGTTCCAGAAAAACATTTTCTTCTGCTTTATTGATTAGGCCAAAGCCCTTGACTCAGTGGATCAAAACAAACTGTGGAAAATTCTTAAAGAGATGGCAAGACCAGACCACCTGACCTGCCTCCTGAGAAATCTGTATGCAAGTCAAGAAGCAACAGTTAGAACCAGACATGGAATAATGGACTGGTTCAAAATTGGGAAAGGAATACATCAAGGCTATATGGTGTCACCTTGCTTATTTAACTTATATGCAGAGTATATCATGTGAAATGCTGGGCTGGATGAAGCACAAGCTGGAATCAAGATTTGTAGGAGAAATATCAATAACCACAGATATGCGGATGACACCACCCTTATGGTAGAAAGTGAAGAGGAACTAAGAGCCTCTTGATGAAGTTGAACGAGGAGAGTGAAAAAGCTGGCTTAAAACTTAACATTGAAAAAACAAAGATCATGGCCTCCAGTCCCATCACTTCATGTCAAATAGATGGGGAAACAATGGAAACAGTGAGAGACTTTATAATTTCTTGGGCTCCAAAATCACTGCAGATGGTGACTGCAGCCATGAAATAAAAAGACACTTGCTCCTTGGAAGGAAAGCTATGACAAGCCTTGACAGCATATTAAAAATCAGAGACATTACTCTGCCAACAAAAGTCTATCTACTTAAAGCTATGTTTTTTCTAGTAGTCACATATGAATGTGAGAGTTGGACCATAAAGAAAGATGAGTGCCAAAGAATTGATACTTTTGAACTGTGGTGTTGGAGAAGACTCTTGGAGTCTTGGATCCTTGGACGGCAAGGAGATCCAACCAGTCAGTCCTATAGGAAATCTGTCCTGAATAGTCATTGGAAGGACTGATGTTGAAGCTGAAGCTCAAATACTTTGGCCACCTCATGTGAAGAACTGACTCATTACAAAAGACTCTGATGCTGGGAAAGATTGAAGGCAGGAGGAGAAAGGAATGACAGAGGATGAGATGGTTGGATGGCATCACCAACTTGATGGACATGAGTTTGAGCAAGCTCTGGGAGTTGGTGATGGACAAGGAAGCCTGGCATCCTGCAGTATATGGGATTGCAAAGAGTCTGACACGACTGAGTGGCTGAAGTCAAGTTTTTAGTTAAAAGTAATTTTTCACTGGCTTAAGCACATTTGCTAGCCCTTGTTCAAGACTTAGCCCCTCACTCTACTCCTCTTGCCACTGTGTTGACTCATACCTTTGGCTGATTTCTCTAGGCTGAGTCTACAGCATCTCCAGTCTCACATTCTAGGGACTGACGAAGAACTTTTTTATCCCCCAAAATTTTTTTTTTTAATTCCCTATAACTGAGTTCCATTGGACCAGATTGGCTCACATGGTGATCCTCAAATGAAATATGCTGACTGGCCAGGACTAGGTCATATGATGGCCCTAAATTGGAAAGTGAGACTGAATCCATGGGTTCAGAATGGGGGAAAGTTTTCCCCAAGCCCCAAATAGAAGGGTTAGTAAAAAGGTGGAGGTGGGGGTGGATGAGGAAATGCATTGGAGGCCAGCATGACTAGGTCATATGATGGCCCTAAATTGGAAAGTGAGACTGAATCCATGGGTTCAGAATGGGGGAAAGTTTTCCCCAAGCCCCAAATAGAAGGGTTAGTAAAAAGGTGGAGGTGGGGGTGGATGAGGAAATGCATTGGAGGCTAGCAAAGACAAGAGATGTCCACTAAGCTTCTGAAAGCTTAAAATGCTAGTTACAGTAGAGCACAGGAAGCACAGAGATGGCACGCCTTCATCTCTGCTGGCCCAAGTGGGGAAGGAGAGTGTGAATTCCAAGCCTCTGCACTGAGGACTACTGCTCTGCAACTGCTTCTCCCCACCATCTACTTCCCTGTCCCAACATTCACACAAAGTGACCAAAGCCTCCCTGCTGGTCTCAGGAGAAGGATGGAGCTGGGACAGTCCGAATGACAAAGTGTACTTATGAAGTCTGACATTGAAGTTCGTTTTCAATCTCTTTCAGTAACTGCCCTTCCACAAATTCTCGCTCGGCTCACTCTATCATACCTCTATTTACGAGTATTCCTGTCACTTAAACACCAGCCCCAGAAAGTCCTCTGGCAATTAGTCCAGGAACCCACATTCTTTCTAACACTAATTCTGTGCAATATTAATAGGTGCTATGCCTAAAAGGAATTCTAGAGTCAACAAATGTGTGAGAAACACTGGGTTAAACAACATTAAAAGATTTATTTAGTGCACAACTTCTCTTATTCCTTAAAGTATATATGTGTACCATGAATCTGCAAGAGGAGACTTTAGTAAGAAGCATTTCTCACCTTTATTTAAACAAGGGATTTTATTTCAGAAAATATCTAGAGAAGCCAGTGTTTCTACAGAACACAGTTTGAGAAAAGCTGAACTTCCCTTGCCCCTTCACTTTTTATTTTATTTTTTTAATATAAATTTATTTATTTTAATTGTAGGTTAATTACTTGGAATATTGTATTGGTTTTGCCATGCATCAACATGAATCCACCATAGATGTACACGTGTTTCCAATCCTGAACGCCACCCACACCTCCCTCCCCGTACCATCTCTCTGGGTCATCCCAGTGCACGAGCCCCAAGCATCTTGCATCATACATCGAACCTGAACTGGTTCCATTTTTCTAAATTCCATATATATGTGTTAGTATACTGTATTGGTGCTTTTCTTTCTGGCTTACTTCACTCTGTATAATAGGCTCCAGTTTCATCCACCTCATTAGAACTGATTCAAATGTATTCAACGGCTGAGTAATACTTCATTGTGTATATGTACCACAGCTTGCTTATCCACTCATCTGCTGATGGATACCTAGGTTGCTTCCATGTCCTGACTATTATAAACAGTGCTACGATGAACATTGGGGTACACATGTCTTTTTCAATTCTGGTTTCTTCAGTGTGTATGCCCAGTAGTGGGATTGCTGGGTCCTAAGGCAGTTCTATTTCCAGTTTTTTAAGGAATCTCCACACTGTTCTCCATAGTGGCTATACTAGTTTGCATTCCCACCAACAGTGTAAGAGGGTTCCCTTTTCTCCACATCCTCTCCAGTATTTATTGCTTGTAGACTTTCGGATCACAGTCATTCTGACTGGCATGAAATGGTACCTCATTGTGGTTTTGATTTGCATTTCTCTGATAATGAGTGATGTTGAGCATCTTCTCATGTGTTTGTTAGCCATCTGTATGTCTTCTCTGGAGAAATGTCTGTTTACTTCTTTGGCCCATTTTTTTGATTGGGTCGTTTATTTTTCTGGAATTGAGTTGCAGGAGTTGCTTGTATATTTTTGAGATTAGTTGTTTGTCAGTTGCTTCCTTTGCTATCATTTTCTCCCATTCTGAAGGCTGTCTTTTCACCTTGCTTATAGTTTCCTTTGTTGTGCAGAGGCTTTTAAGTTTAAGTTTAGGTCCCATTTCTTTATTTTTGCTTTTATTTCCAATATTCTGGGAGGTGGATCATAGAGGATCCTGCTGTGATTTATGTCAGAGAGTGTTTTGCCTATAAGCCTCTTCACTTTTTATATAAAGAAACCACTTCTCACAGAGTTTTAATGACCTGCCCAACCTAGAGCTGGTCAATGTCAGGATCAGGAAATCATATTTCAAAAGCCAGGAGAGGATTGCAGTAGTTCAGCTGAGAATCTCTTTTATTGAAGAAAAATTTTACTATTGCTTTTCTTTTACCCAAGTCTAAAATTCCCTGTTATCTTATTGACGACTTCCTCCTAGCTCTCCCAAATACCCCCCATACACACACACTCTCTCCAACAATACAGAAAAAAACATCAGCTGGCCCACCAACCAGAGGATGTGAAATGTTTGGAAATAACTTTTGATATCAGCTTTGACAAAAATAATAATTTGGAAGCAACATTTTTTGCAAAATTGAATTCTGTACGGTGAAACTTTGATACATTGATTAATTAGTCATACAGCAAGGCAGACTTTGCAACAAGCCTGGGTTCTAGAACATGGTTAACGAAGTTTAATTGTAGTGCTTTCTGAATGGCAGTCCCCATTTAAAATTTAGCTGTAAGGGGATACCAATTATAAGTAATGCCCTACCTCAACCACTTAGTACTGTTAAAGCTACTTTGAAAGAAAATTCAATTTTTTGAGTCCTGTATTTGAAATAGTTGATAATTATAGAAAGGTTCCCTTAGCTTATGAGTAAAAGCTTGCAATTTTCAGGGGAGGAATAAATAGGTTCATTGACTAACCCAAACCACACTCCACAGAGATCTCGTGCAGGCAGCCAGCCCCCAAACACAGGGCTTGGGCTTGAATTCTCTATAATTCAGCACTAACCAAAATACTGATGGCATACAAAGATGCAATGAGCATTAGGTGGAGGTAAGTCCCATCTCCTATTGTGAGCGCCACCACCACAGCCCCAGATAATAACAGTCATTTACTGAGAGCTGTGCAACGTCCCAAATGTTTTCAAGACCAGTTTCATTCTCAGTTCTCCATTCAGTCCTCCATTAAATGGAAGTGGACATAGGTGGCAGCAAACAGTCTCCTGGATGATGAAGGCTGGGCACATGTCCTACATCACGCCGCCCCAAGCACACTTGAAAATGCAAGATGGAAGTTTCTTTCTTCTGCCTCCCTCACTGTCCAGGGAGTTGGAGAGGGATCCCCTTTTGATGTCCCCATAGATGCTCAGAACAGGGGTGCCACCTCCCTTGCAGAAGTTTCTGGACATCTTGCAGAAGTTTCTGGAGAACCCACTCCAGGCCCCAGGCCCACCTCCACCTGTAGCAGAGGCAGGAAACAGTTCACAGGGGCTGATGAGAGCCAAGTGTCTGCATCTCTTCTAGTCTCCTCATTAGTAGTTGGATATTAGCCAATATGGACCATTTACACCCTGGAAACTAGTGAAAACATACATCAGGGCTTTTACCTAATTCCAGGAGAACTGGCTCTTATACGTTGACCAGCACACCTCTGTTATAATGTGATGAGATACAAAGTCTTACCATCCTGAGACAATGTTCTCATCAGTACACAAACATAACATGCCTCTATGAAAACTAGGAACGTGTCAGATGGAGTCATGTGCTGCCTCTGGGAGCCCCAACCTTCCTGTTGCCTTGCTTTAAGTACTACAGCTGTCATCTTGGAATTTTTCATTTACCCATAGAACCCTTAATTCATTTCTAAAATATGACTCACATAATGAAACCAGGTATTTCACCCAGCGCTAAAATCCAAAAGCAATTAGCCTTTTTGTTTATTTCATATGGGAGTTAGACTAAAAGCTAAATGAACACACAAAAAAAGAGCCAGGCATTGGTCCAAATGTCTGAATGATGTACTAATTAAATTGTATAACAACACTGCTATCTTTATACATACACTTTATTACAGGTTGGGGAATCAGCCCAGGGCCTTCCAAGTCAGCCTCTGGGAGAGTACTTTTACAACTAGAGGAACAGTCGGGTAAGGCTTTATAAGGAAGGTTTAGCTACACATTCAGGAAGAACAGATAAGACTTTGGATGAGATCTGAGAAAGCTTGCTTAATTTTTCTCTTCTCTCTGCTATAAAATGATCCTAATCAGGGATAAGAGTTGAAAAGTCTGCTTATTTAGGTATTCACTAAATAAATATGATAAAACTTGGGGTAGATGCTGAGGATAATACAAAATTAATCAGACCCATTCCAAGCCCTCTAAAAGTCCTCAGATAACCTCAGTCTGGCAGAGAAGTGAATATTTATGAGAGCATGTCCCTAAATGTGACATAAGACTCATAGCTTCCTCATGAGTCTGGAGAGAGATTGTTAGAGTGTCTGAGATGCGAGGGGATAGGGTGGGTACTGAGGGTTCCCCAGGGGAAAGTGGATTTGAGCCAGTTTCTCTCATTTCTTTCATCTTAATTCATAAGCTTCTATGAGGAGTTAACAAAATACGTACTGTAGAAGTGGCTTGTTTGCAGATCCATGGTGGTTGTCATAAGAACACCAGAAAGACTAGTAATAGGAATGACGGCTAACATGCACTGAGCCTTTTCCAGGAGCCAGGCCTTGTTCTCGGAGATTCACACGGCCTGATTCATTTTCCCTTCACAGCAACTTTAGGAAGAGTAAAGACCAGCAAAGTGAAGCTTTCTGAGTAACAGAGTTGACACTTGAATCTGGGGTCTGGTGTTCCCCACCATACACTGTCTGTCCTTGATTCCATAGTCAAATCTAAGTACACCATCAGAGATCACTTTACTACTCATAGTATCATCTATGTGTGTTTATTTAAAGAGACTGTGTGGTACAGCAATAGATACGTCATGACCTGAGCTTTGGAGTCCAGCTGAGTCCTCCTCCTCCCCACATCACTAACTAGGCTGTGACAGGGAGATAAGAGCTCATCTCAGGCTACTAAACCCAAGTCCTCTAAACCACTCACCATCTCCCTGATCATCAGGTCCTGCTGGGTCTCCAAACCTCTGCAGGTTGTTTCTCATGCCCAGAATGAACTGATGACCCTAGAACAAAGTTGCAAGCAACTTCTAATGGTGTTTCTCTTGCTGGGGAACAACAAAAAAAAAAGGTAAATCTGCTTCACAAGCACCAACTGCGCCTGTAAAACAGCAGTGAACATTGCACGCCACTGTGGGAAATAAAATGGCTGCTGTGGTTCTGAAGGGAGGGTCAGGAAGAGTGGGAGTCCTTTAGTGTGGACTCCAAAGGACAAGCCGGTTAACATGGGCAGAGAGGAGAGAGAGGCGGACTACAGACTATGCTTCTTTACTCAGGACTCAGCACACAGTTGTTGCTCAATATAATTTTGTCAGTTAAACAATGACAACATCCTGTCTTGGGTCACACAGGTGCCAGGGGATATTTGCTAGTGATAACAGTGCCCCACACAAGGAAAGAGGGGTGGATCTGGTCAACCGAAAGCACAGACAGAACACGCCCAGCTGACGGAAGAAGACGTGTTAAATGGTGGGAAACAATATTTGGGCAGGTGAGCCTGATACTGCTAACTAGAAACCAGAGATGGGATGAGAAAGAAAGAGGAGCATTTTTTCAGCTCCATGTGGATCTTCAGGGCAGGGTGTGTCAGATGCACACAGATCACAGAGGAATCTCATCAAAATTCAGATTCTGACACAGTAGGGCTAGGTTGGGACCTGAAAGTTTGCATTTCTATGAAGCTCTTGGCAGTCCAGTGGTTAAGACTTTGCCTCCCAATGCAGGGGGTTTGGGTTTGGTTCTTGGTGAGCGACCTTAGATCCCAGGTGCCTCACAGCCAAAGAACCAAAGCATAAAACAGAAACAATACTGTAACAAATTCAAAAAAGAATTTTTTTTAATGGTCCACATCAAAAAAAATCTTAAAAAAAAAAACCAAAAGCTGAGTGCTGATGCTGCCGGATCACACCTTGAGTAGCAAGTCGACAACAGGCTTCAGAGGTGTGTGAATTCTTTACAATCGTTTGCAAAATGTTATTTTCTGTACACGTGCATTTTTCAGTATCAAGACCACAGTTTTCATTAGACTCTCAAAGGGTCTGTTTTGGATTGAATGTGTCCCCCGAAAGATAAGTTATGGATCTAACCGCAGTACCTGTGATTGTGACCTTCTTTGCAAATCAGGACTTTGCTGATGCCCTCAAGTTAAGATGAGGTCATTAGGGTGGGCTCCCATCCAATGTGACTAAGGTCCTTATATGACAGAAACATGGACACAAACACAGAGGGTAGAGACTGATCCAGCGGTAAGTCAACAAATGCCACAGCTGCTAGCCAACATTAGAGGCTAGGGAGAGATGAGGAAGAATTCTCCCTGACAAGTTTTCAGGGACAGCCTGGCCCTGCCAACACCTTGATCGTGGACTTTAAGCCTCCAGAAATGTAAGACAGTAAATTGTAAATTTCAGTGTTTTAAGCCACCTAATTATTTGTGGTCCTTTGTTATGGCAGCCCTGGGAAACTAACACAGGGTCTGAGATAGTGTATGTGTACACAGGTCTGTACACACACACGCACACACACATACAAAGTGATTAATTATCATAAAGATACAAGAAGTTGCTAACAATTTGGGGACTAATATTTGCAGCCATAACTAGCAACTTGCAGCTGCTGCACTTCCCGCTTGCATTTTCTTCATTTCTTAAACCTTAAAGATGGCTTCTTTCCTAACCAGATCTTTCTCTGGGATTCCCAGCTTTTTCTCCTTCAGTTTGTAGGAAGACACACATTCTTTCTGGACTTCCAGACCTGAAGAGCTGCTACTTCCTTCTTGGCATAGAACATGGAGAAGTCGAAGGTACAGTGTTTCTTCCTCTGCCAGGTGCCTGCTCTGCAAAGGTTTGTCTTTCTCTTGGTCCACACAAGCTGGTGCTCCTTCTTTTTCTCCTCCTTCCTTGGCTGTGAGGAGAGAGACAGCCTTCCCCCTTTGAGGAGTAGATTTAAACCCTGAGGTATTCTGCCCCTTGCCTTAGCTGGACATCCAGGCTCTCTGGGTCAGGGGCCAAGATTCCAATAACTTGTATTTCCACAGAAATTGCCTCTGTTTCCAGGATGCTCCCTGTCCTTCACCATGTCTGGGCTCTTAGGAACTCTGCTCCCCACATCTTTAATTAGAGTAGCCGCTGCTACCATTAACACCTCTGCTATGGGAGAAGAGAAAGCAGAGAGAGAACCAGCAGTTACTATTCTGCACGTGGTTTTATATACATTTGCCCTCTTAACTCTCACATTCACACTTACACACTCAAAGTGAGAATAGGTATCAGCACACTATTGATTTCATCTTCCAAATTGAGACACCAAGTCGCAGTGCTCGAAAGGAACAGAAGCAAGATTCCAATGCAGCTCTAACTGTTCGAAAGCACGTACTCTCCTCACCACTCTAAACTGCCTGTCTGAGGCTGAATTAAACAGCTAAATCAGGGAAATATATAAAACCAGTCAGGCTCAATTCTGCTGTTCTGGCATATTGTCTTTAAGACAAATATTTTGGTGTCATGTAAACACAAGCACATCTGTCTGCGTGCTTGCTATCTGTCTGATCCACTTACTCTCTATGATGCAAAAATAACCACCATCAGCTATTCAACAGACAAGACAACCGAAGCGGCACTTCTACACTTGTTGTTACGGACAGACACAGTCAGAGCTTTAGCTTTTCAACAATAATCCCCAACTCTGAATTTGCAACACTCCAGGGCATTTCCCACCACCCTATGGGATTTTGAAAGATTCTTTAAAAATTCTCAGAACCAAATTAGTGTAACATACTCTAAGAAATAAACAGGTTCTTAAGAGCAGACTTTTCAGAAGGCAGGGGTAAGGCTGTGTGCTGGAGCCCAGCCGTGGTAAGAGCTGCTATGAAAAGCACAAGTTGTGTGACTCAGTTTCCCCCTTTCTTACTCTGGTAGTCTTTTCCCCCTATCAGAGTCTTTTCCAACGAGTCAACTCTTCGCATGAGGTGGCCAAAGTACTGGAGTTTCAGCTTTAGCATCATTCCTGATTTACAAGGTTGTGTTAATTTCTGCTTTATAGCAAAGTGATTCAATTCTACATACATATATATTCTTTCTTAATATTCTTTTCCATCATGGTTTATTGTCAGTCAGTCATGTCTGACTCTGTTGCAATCCCATGGACTATAGCCCACCAGCCTCCTCTGTCCATGGAATTATCCAGGCAAGAATACTGGAGTGGGCAGCCATTCCCTTCTCCAGTGGATCTTTCCCACTCAGGGACTGAACCTGGGTCTCTCTTTACTGTCTGAGTTACCAGGGAAGCATTATTGGTTTATTACAGGATATTAAATATCATTCCCTGTGCTATACAGTAGGACCTTGTTGTTTATCCATTCTATATATAAAAGCTTACTTCTGCTAACCTCAACCTTCCATTCATGGACCTAACTTTGTTTGGAGAAACGGAAGCCAAAAAGAAAGGTTGCTGGTTATGTTTGAGAGGGACATATAAACAGCACATCTGCCTCTGCTCACCTGTGGCAGACACAACTCTCTGACAGAACTTTAGCATGGAGCCAGAATTGAACCTCAGAATCCTTCTCAACACAACTCTGTAGCAGAGCACATGAAATCCATGCCAAGCACATGAAATCCATTATTTGTTGATGTGTATCAGCCTGCTGATACACACTATCACATTATGAAGCACAAATAGGATGGTAGAGCAAGTACCCAGACCCTATCTCTTCTCCTTTTACTTTGCCTGAAATCCTCTAATTTCTTTCTTCATGACTTCTAGATAAATCTATCCTTCTCAAATTGTTCTGAATTTGTGTTCATTTTTACCACTGGGTATCCACCTGATGGCTCAGAGGTTAAAGCGTCTGCCTCCAATGCGGGAGACCCGGGTTCTTGGCAACCCACTCCAGTATTCTTGCCTGGAGAATCTCATGGACGAAGAAGCCTAGTAGGTTACAGTCCACGGGATCGCAGAGTTGGACACGACTGAGCGACTTCACCTTATCCACCCACCCACCCTCCCTCTCATAGGTGTGCAATAGCTAAAGTGGCATTTAAGAGAAATGATCTCAGGCTGAGTCCAAAGACCTCAGTTTGAATCCAGTTCTCCACCTCTAAGTGAGTCCATTTCCTCATCTATAAAATAAGAAAATACTTAAAGCAACCTCTTCATATGGTTTTTATGAATATCAAATGAAATAATGGAAGAATTCATGTAATACCCAGATAAGCAGACATTTAATAAATGTTAACTAATCTGAGGAAACAGGAGACATAGCTATTTCAAGACAAATTCCCCATCATGGTTGAAAGAGCACCCTGATTCACCATGTTACTTATGTTGAACACTCTTGAAATCTAGAATCAGCAGGGATCTCCCTGTTCCTTGAGATTTGGCTAAAATTAACCTGAGTGCCACCCTGCAAAGCATAGCCATTAGAATTCCACAGCCCTTCCTGTGAATTCCAGGGGCTCACATTCTCAGGACCACCTTTCCATCCTGGGCTTCTGTGACCTCACATGTAGACTCTGCTCAGAACCTTCTCAGCCCAGACAAAGAACTCAGCTCCTTCCTCATCTACCAAAAAAAAAAAAAAAAGTGTATGTGTGTTTTCCACAGAAAGCTTTTGGGAACAGAGGAGCCCTCTTCTCCTCCAGTTTGTCACTGACATCAGCTGCAGCCCCCAGGAATGTGACGATTCATCTTCTGTCTGCAGAAGACGGTTATCACACCCATCCTACAGCAGCAATTCCCCATCTTTTTGGCACCAGGGACTGGTTTCATGGAAGACAAAGGTTTTCTATGAACCAGGGCAGGGTTGAGGAGGGGATAGTTTCAGGATGATTCTCATAAGGAGTACACAGCCTAGATCCCTCATATACACAGTTCACAGGAGAGTTCATGTTCCCATGAGAATCTAATGCTGCCTCTGATCTGACAGGCAGTCTGATCTGACCACTCAGGCAGTAATGTCAGTGATAGGGAGTGGCTGTAAACACAGATGAAGCTTTGTTTGCTCACCTGCTACTCACCTATTGCTATAGTCCTAACAGGCCACAGACCAGCACCAGACCTACCAGTATGCCTACCAATTACTGAAGATTATGTAAATACTGACACTCTATACTTTCATACACATTGGTTAGTCCCTGAGCAGTTCTGAGAGTTAGGAGTCAGCATTTGGGCACCAGCACACATCCCAACCCCAGAAATATAAAGACCAGAACTTCACTTCATTAGCTCATTCTCTGACCCACGCGAGCTGAGATCAATACAGCCCTTAAAGGGCCAGATAAGAGTAACTCTCGTGTCCTCCTTAAGATTTCCATGAAGCTCTGTACAACCTATCTTCTCAGGGTGCTTCCTGGCTCTATGCTTCTGTTTTTGCTGAATTAGTTCTATCAGTGGGTCATTTCTCTGACTAATGTGTGTTGGTGGAAAACAGAAGTCAACATCTTTCTCTGATGTCTACAAAAAACCATTCACTTAAGCCTTGGTCTGTGAATCAGACATTACTAAGCGTTTGAACAAACTAAGATTATATACTGCAGGACGAGAAATGAAATTTCAGACATTTCTATTTCTTTCAGGCTCCAGTCCTGGCCACCTCACCCCATCCAGAGACCTGAATGCTCTCAGATTCAGGGTTCTGTTTCTCCACTCTCACCCTCAACATTTTCCACTCATCACTGCCTCCCTCTCCAATTGTGCCCATGAATTTCATGTCCAAACAAGGTACTTTTCTTTCTATTGTATAGGTCAGTAGCTCTCAAACTTGATTGTGTATCAGAATCAACCAAAGAGCTTATAAAACAGATTTGTTGGCTTCATGCCAGAATTCCTGGTTTAGTAGGTCTGGGAAAGGGCCTGAGAAGTTGTATTTCTAAACATGTTTCTGAGTGATGCTGGTCTGGGGACTACTCAGTGTTATACATTACACTTCCCTCCAGCCCATATAGGGCTTTACAGTTGCCTCAGTGGTAAAGAACCCCCCTGCCACCCAGGTTCCAGCCTTGGGTCAGGAAGCTCCCCTGGAGAAGGAAATGGAAACCCACTCCAGTATTCTTGACCAGGGAATCCCATGAATAGCCCTTAAACTTGTCTCTGGGTTTACTTTTGCTCATCAGCTATTAAGAAAAAGTCACCATGCAGTAAACTACCCAAAGGATACTCGACAGCATCCAGAAATCACTTACTATATAAGTTAGTTATGGATTTAACTAAAATTGCTTCTCCCTCCAATGCATTTGGGAGGCAGTGTAAGTTAGTGTGACTGGTTCAGGGCTGGCTCTGCCTACCATTACTTGTATGACCTTGGGCCATGTTATTTAATCCCTCTGAGCTTACTTTCCTCACCTGTAAAACTGAATGATGATGTTTATTAGGATTGTTTGAGCATTAACAGAGATAGCACATGTATACCGTTAACCAGTTTCTGAGCATGTATAAAGTATTCTATACATGTTAGTTATTTCTCATGTATTCCACAGACCTTGACCAAGCCCCTGCTGTACTTCAGGCACCCTGCTAGTCACTGGGATGAAAGATGAAACCACCTAATAAGAGAAAGGAAGAACAGTAAACCAACACAAGCTCTCAGATTTATGCAGAGATGAGCTCTTGAAGGCCTCTGATAATTCAAGACTAATTCCTCTTAGAAATAAATGTAAAATGGGAGACATATTCTAGGGGCACATAAATCCACAAACATTGTAGAATAATGTACTCTAATGCTGTTTTTTATTTTCTCAGCATTAGCTCTAATATCTCGCAGAGGGCTTGTTCTAATATTAATAGCATATCATTGCAGTTGTTGGGGCCTGCTGGCCATATTTCATCACCTCTAACTTCTATTCCGAAGTTATTGATCTTTCTGGTACCTTTTTCATCATTTGTACAAACATCATCTAATGAATCCTTGGATGACTTCGCTAAATTATAACAACTGAATGTTAAAATAACAGGACAATAGTCACCAAAAACCACTCAGGGAAGTTCAGGAGCCTGGAAACAACTGAATGGTCTTAAAAGGTTGACGCCATAGACCAGCCAAGATGGCGCCGCCCTGTGGCCGCCGCAAAAACGCAGCAGCCCTGCTCATTTCCCAATTCACAAGGTCCTCCATTCCCTGATGGGTACTTGCGGCTTGGATCTTCGCTGCTTTTCATTTGAGGGGAGTTGCATTACTTTGCATTCTGTGCATAAAGTGAAATTGGAGTCTCTATGTTGCACTGTTTCGAATCTATCATTCAGATGCCCATGAAATGTGTGTGCCCAGAATCGCAAAGGTCTGATGCAGGTGGTGGGAGGTGCTCAGGTTGCACTGCTGATCTGTTCCCCTCGTGGGCAACTCCATCTTCCATTCCCACAGCTGTGTTTTCTCTTCCAGATGTGTGCTCATCAGGCAAGCACCCTTCTTGCCAAAATAAAAGCAATGATCCTAGGGGCTACATTTTGTCACCAGCTATAGTCTGGGGCCAACATCTAGCTTCTGTCTTTGAGAAAGTCCATCCCACAGGAATTCATGGACATTAAAGAGAAACGTATCTTACCTAACTGTAATGAAAGTATTGAAATCAGTTAACACTTTCCTGGTTTAAACATAGCCAGCTTGACACTTTTAAAAGAAATAGAATCTCTGTGTACATTTTGAATATAAATTTAGGGATATGATCCAGAAAATTGTCCATTATTTAGTAACTAAAATTAAAATAAATCAAGTAGGACTCAAAAGTTACATTTTAGGAAAGTTAGCATCTACCTTCCCCTGATATTTTATATTTTTCATTAGTAGTGATATTTCGGAGAAGGCAATGGCACCCCACTCCAGTACTCTTGCCTGGAAAATCCCATGGACGGAGGAGCCTGGTAGGCTGCAGTCCATGGGGTCGCTGAGTCAGACACGACTGAGCAACTTCACTTTGACTTTTCACTTTCACGCATTGGAGAAGGAAATGGCAACCCACTCCAGTGTTCTTGCCTGGAGAATCCCAGGGATGGCAGAGCCCAGTGGGCTGCCATCTGTGGGGTCGCACAGAGTCGGACACGACTGAAGCGACTTAGCAGCAGCAGCAGCAGCAGCAGTGATATTTCAAAAAAGGGAAATGCTTTCTAACATTATTTACTCCCAGCATATTTAAGATATGGTTAAAAAAGAAAATTACTTACTAAAGGCCCTGACTGTGAATATGTATGATATGGAGCTAACACTGAGTGATTCCTGATGCTCTAGACTTTGGGGAGAATATCTGATGTCCAATTAAGGATATTCAACAATAGTATGTGGCAGAAAAATTATTGAACCATCTGTGGCTTATTCATATTGTATCTTTCCTCCTCATTCCACCAAAAAAAAAGAGGCTGATTTTTGTTGTTGTTGTTGTTGTTCTCTTGTCTCAGGGCAGAAAACTGAAGTCAACTGAAAAGTTTCTGCTTCAGGCTTCTGTTCTGAAAGCTGAAACTCTTTTGGTCTTCCCTGATAGCTCAGCTGGTAAAGAATCCACCTGCAATGCAGAAGACCCCGGTGCAATTCCTGGGTGGGGAAGACAGCCTGGAGAAGGTACCCACTCCAGTGTTCTTGGGCTTCCCTTGTGGCTCAGCTGGTAAAGAATCCACCTGCAAGTCAGACATGACTGAGCAACTTCCACTTTTCTTTGACTCATCTCCCCAGAGGCTAGAAGCTGCTACCCCTGGGGGTGGCAAGAAGAAATAGCAAGAGTACTCCAAAAGTCAGAACTTTCTGAGGTTTTCCTTTCTTGTACTATATTAACATGACTGTTTTAAGAAAATTATGAAAAGGTGCTTCACTGTGCAGGTGAAATATGCCATGAAAGTGATATTGGTCAGATATCAAAGCCAGAGAGAAAACAGTCTGAGAGAAGAGCCTCTCAGATTTGTCAGATCACTCTCCCCTGCCCGCCACGCTGCAGAGGCTCCACTCGGTGCTCAGCGCTGCTGAGAGCCTCAGCCCATGCCTGCCCTGGTGTTAGAGCTTGGCCAGGCCACTGAGCAGAGTTGAAAGAAATCGGATGGGACCCAGGCATTTCTATGGAGAGCACTGGCCTGGTAAGCAGCTGAGGCACTGCCTGTGAGCAGCCACAAGGGCCCAGGTACTGAGCACCTCAGCAGCAGTTTGAGCACTGATGATAAAATCCCTGCTCGTATGTTCTATTTTTTTTTTTAATTTATTTTAGTTGGAGGCTAATTGCAATATTGTAGTGGTTTTTGCCATACATTGATGTGAATCAGCCATGGGTGTACATGTGTTCCCCATCCTGAACCCTCCTCCCACCTCCCTCCCCATCCCACCCCTCAAGATCATCCCCGTGCTCCAGCCCTGAGCACCCTGTCTCATGCATCGAACCTGGACTGACAATCTGTTTCATATATGATAATAAAAATCCCTGCTCGTATGTTCTAAACCAGGCAAGAACCCTCCCACTTTGAACCCTGGCAGTCTGGGAGAAATGCATACACAGTTAACCACCATCTCCTTATGAGGCATCGCATATGACTAACCCTGGTTATCTTTCTTAGGAGGGATTGGGGCTCGTATTACGGACTCTTAATGTAACTGGAGATTATCATACTAAGTGATATCAAAAAGAGAAAGACAAATACCATATGATATCATTTATATGTGGAATCTAAAATATGACACAAATGAATCTACCTATGAAACAGAATCACAGAAATAGAGAACAGGCTGGTGGTTGCCAAGGGGGAACGGGCTGAGGGAGGAATAGAGTGAGAGGTTGGGGTTAGCAGGGGTAACCTTTTATATATAGAATGGATAGACAGCAAGATCCTATTGCATAGCACAAAGAAGTATTTTCAATATCCTATGATAATCCATAATGGAAAAGAATTTTTAAAAAGAGTATGTATATGTATAACTGAATCACTTTGCTATATAGCAGTGATTAACACAACATTGTAAATCAATTATACTTCAATTAAAAAATATTTTGGTGGAAAAAAAACTCAGGTTAAATAAAGACATTCTCAGGGAAAAAAAAAAAGATTCTCTATATATCCAAAATAGTGACACTGATTAACCCTAGACCAGAGGCCAAATGCAAGTACAGTTTACAACTGTCAGATGCTTCAGATACTGGTGATAAACTGTGTGCTTAGAGAATCTAAATTATATTGTTAAATGATTAATTTGAGAACATTTGATGGTTACTCACTCCTCAAGCATTTACATGAACTTATCATGTGCTAAGTGCCATGCAAAATGTTACTCCTAACAGTATGGAAAAAAAATTTCTGTTCCTGCCCTCAAAATGTTCCCCATCTAATTCAGGAATCAGGTGAAAATTCAACAGAACCTAGAAAATGCTTTAGAGTGGCATGCATATATTTCCATGGGGACCTTATTAGGAGCAAGAGGGCCAAAGATGAACTAATTCACTGAGCTTGGAAGCCTAAAAATGAATTCCTGGGTTTTATTTCAACCAAACTGGAAGCAATATACCTTTCCTTCTTGTTTTAGTTTCAGTCTTTTTGGAATTTTCTCAGCAAAACTAGTCTTTCTCTAGATTAAGAGTTCATGAGGCTTTTAATGGGTTTTAAAGAATTAGTGAAACAGAAAGGAGATTTGTGCTCCTTCTAAATAGCTTGAAAATTATCTCTGGAAAAAAATTGTCAGATTTTGTTCTGAAGAAATTGTTTCATACCATGCAAGTGTAGAGTGACACAGATACCACTCAACTTCATCAGGTAACAAATTAGTCATCATCATTGAAGTTCTTTCCTGTTGATATGTATTTTAGATGTAAACTTCCATTGTGATTATGAGCATCAATCCTTAGTATATGGCCTGGTTTAGGTTATAAATAAAATAGAAGAAAATGTTTCCTTGGGTTTCATCCCAAATATAATGGACACCAAAACATAGTCCTTCTTGTACAGTGAGTTTCTTGCTTAGTAGAAGCATAAGACTAGCAAAATCAAAGGAATAATTGGCATCAGTCTACCTAGGGAATGTCTGATCCAGAATGGATTGTTTTCATGAGAAGATAAGTCAACTCAAAAAAAAAAAAAAAAAGAACCAGAGAAATATATTCTAACTCAATAAACAGACTTAGAGCATCCTGAAATAATGTTTTTCTCATGACCACGCAAAAGAAGCCTTGAAACTGGGCAGATCTTGGAGTGATTTGCCCTAAAGCATCAAGTGGATGTATAGTCTGAGAAGAAAAAAACACTGAAGCAGTGCCTTTGACAAGAAGTATTGTCCTACCAAGAGTCACCAGACTTCTGTTCAAAAAGGTCTCCGGGGACTCTGAGGCCCTTCAGCAAGCAAATGTATAAGTGGATGGTTCCTAGAAAGCCAACTCTTCATTTTCCTATTACATCCAGATGTCCATTTGAAAAGCCCTCTGAGAAGCATCAGATACTTAGGACAACTTTGAAATAATATAAATTTTCTTTGCCAAGCCAAACTTTGGAAGAAAAATGTTGGTGCCATAGATAGAGATGGACACACTGCTGTTTCACAAAGCCTCAGCTTTCCTATGTTGCTGAAAAATCTCCACACATCAGATTGACCTCTTGTTTTCTCCATCCATGTGATGCAAACAATATTTCTGAAATAAGTTATATCTGCTTCAACTTTGAGTCAGGACCCTGAACTATGGCCTCACAATAGGATTTGTCAATAAATTAAAGGCTGAACAACTTAATGCTCAAATGCAGTGTCTTTCAACTAACACATTTCAGTGCACACTCCTTTTACTCAGCTTGTTAGAAAATAAAATAAGACTCCTGTTCTCCAGAAACTACCATCTAATTTAACAGGATATAAATATGTATGTCAAATTTAGAGCAACATTAAATAATAAAGAGAAAAATCTCTTTAAAAAAAAGAAATTAAAGGCTGAAGTTCACTGGCTTTCCAAAGTACAAGTTTTGAAGCAATTGATTAACTTCAGGCAGAAGGCTTTACCTTTCTTAAGTGACTAGCAAAGCACAGTCTCAGACTGATTTGACACAGAAGAATTCATTCATGATTTGAGCGACTTGATTGACATCTCTGGTCATCTGAATGAACCATAACTCTTGACTCCGTGTCCAGTAGACACCATTATAAATGCTGCTGAAAAAATTCAAGTCTCCTGAGCAGGCTACCATTGTGGAAGAGCTGTGTGGAGAAAGACACGTGTGTTCCTTGTATTGTTGGAGAAAGGGCAATAGGGAGCCAGAGCTAAGAGTAAAAAGGCTTTGCTGTCTCTTGCACAGGTTCAAATGGGTAAAGAAACCCTTGAAGAATATTTATGTTGGATGACCTTAAAATCAAAATGTATGGTCCTGATTCTTTCCTTAATAACCAAGACAACAGTTATGATTCATACATTAACAAAGTTGACCTCATTGAATTGAAGACAAAATAATCTTGCATGAATTCAACACAAAGTGTTTTAGAGAATTTGGTGTTCCTTCACACAAGCCTAACCTGTGAAAACTCTAACTCTTTTGCCAGCAAGTATCATTGCAAGTTAAAATTTGCTATTTTTATCACCACAAAATGAAAGTCTAAACTGACGGTATGTGATAGATATTTGCATTATCACATTAAAAAAGCCATGCTCTATATTCAACTTGTTCTAACAAAACTTAGGCAATCTTCTTATGAAAGTCATTTCTGATCTAAATTACATTTTACTTATATTTGCACACTTTTACTTACTAAGAAATTTTGGGAAGCGGCTATTAATTTTTGCATGCAAAATGAAATTAAGAGATCATAAGTCTTTTATTGTTTTAACATTTTAACTATGTGAAAGATATGTTAGCAATGCAGCAAACTAGATTGTAGACAGAAAACAGATGTAATGCGTTTACATACATTTTTCTGAAGAAGGCTTTCATCAGATTCTTAAAGACTACCCACTCATTCACACATACCCCTTAAAAGGATTAAGAATCACTGACCTAATTAAATATGTATTTTCTGATGGGTTCTGAATTAGTAGAAGGAGCAGACCCAAATTCATATTTGGTAGCTTGCTGCAATAAATTTTACATTTTTTTAAATCAATAGTCCATGTACCTGGGTTAAAATGAAGTTCTTTTTTTAAGTTTAAATAGACTGAATTTTTTAAGTTATTGTTTCTTTTCCCTCATGGTCCTCAAAGACCATGTTTGTGTCTTTGAGGTACAAGGCAATACTAGCAGTCCTAATCCTAAAATACTTGGGATATTTATTAGGGATCTTATCACAGCAAAACATACTTAAAATAATTAGCTCTGAAAACAAACATTAGAGCATCATAATATATTGCCCTTCAGTTTTTCAGAAGGCTCATAGCTGAATAAGGAAAAACAAAAACTTGAAGGAAATAGAGACAATAAAGTCAAACACAGAAAAGACATCACTCAGGACAACTTTCCCAAGGGACTGAGTTTGTGGACACATAGACGGGGGCATGCCGTGTAGTTCTGCGTATGTGCATGCGTGTGTGTGTGTAGGAGCATGTGAAATGAGCAAACAGCAGTGATTTCTTCCAGCCAAATGCATATCTTTGAAAGTGGAGAGTCAGCCCTGGTGATGTTAATGGAGTGGAACATAAATATTGGCAAGCTGGTTGTCAAATAGAGGCTTTTAAATGTTGGAATATTTCAAGGAAAATGTTAACTGCCGTTAAAGGGCCAAAGTAGTCTTAACCCAATCTCAGAATCTAGAATTTCACTTGAAGTTCTAAATACCCAGGACTCTTATGCTAAATTTAGCCTTCCCAGCTCTACAACTGGCATTTTGGAATGTTTGGTCCATGACGATAAAGCATCACATTTGCTGAACACAGGGTTAGAAGGGGACTAGCAGACGCAACCAATTAATATATCAGCCTCCCAAGCAACCCGGGACCAGAGACGAGGGTGTGAGCCAATAATGAACTTTTCTGCCACATTTCAAATGACAAATGAACTCACCCCTAGCCAGATCTCCCAACCCCACACACCCAGCAAGTCTTTACTTCTTACTACTTTTCCAGATTAAACCTATCCCAAGAGCCAGCCTAATTTCTACTTTCTTATTAAGGCTTTCTTTCCCAGTGCCCCATAAACACATCAAACTCTATCTTCTCTAAATTCTTGTATATTCTTCACTCTCAATTTCACTCACTTACTAACCCAGGTTGTTATCTTTTCTATAATAACAGCGAACATGTGCCTAAATTTTCACTATGTACCAGGTAATGTGCTAAATGCTTTTCAAGAATGACTTCATTTAAATGACTTCATTTAACACAGCAGATCTGTGATGTTGTTTTTATTATCATTTACAAAAGAGAAATGTTTGCATGAGGACAGTAAGGCTTAGAGAGGTAAAGCAACTTTTTCAGGGTCCATGACTAATAAATAGAGCACAAAGCAATCAACCAGGTTGTCCTGCTCAAACAACCCCTACTTAGTGGCAAGATGTATAGTGCTGATGTCTAATATGCGTATACCATCTATCCAGCTAGATTCTAAGCTCTTCACAGCACCTGTACAACCTTTCCTTCTTGTTACCCTCAGACATCCATAATCAGTCAATACTTATTGAGGGAGTTAATGAATTAATAAGTTAATAAAAATCAATGCTGCAAAACCCAAGAAATATTAATTGATTTGGACTTCCAAACAGCATGCAGAATCAGGAAAAAATGTTCCTGTCACTGCATACTGCATTGGCTGTAGGAAGCAAATAAATTGCTGACTTGCTGCCCTTGGGCTCAACATGGAGTTACTGCCAGGAATAGTTCTCTGTGAACAACCTCGATGGCCCTCAGCTTTGTCCCTGGAAACCCTACAGCCTCCCAGGTCTATCCCGATCATTAAGATCCACAAAGTTCACTGGGAGAGTAGGAATCAGTACAGGGCCCAAGGCCACTTCTTCCTTAGACCTAGCACTGCCCACATGCACAACACACACACACACACACACACACACACACACACACACACACACACAGGGAAAGATGATCCCACTAGTTCATTGCAATAAATGTTTTTTGAGAATGTAGCCCAGAGATTCACAAACTTGGCTGCACATCACAATCATCTGTGAGATTTTTAAAATTTCCAGCATCTGTGCCCCACCCCAAACCCATTGACTCAGAGCCTAGGCACTGGAGTGCAGTAACAACTGGGAATTGGGATGTATTAAACCATGGGAATTGAATGTGCACTGTAGTAAAGAACCACTAAAACCCTTTCCAGGCACTATGTGCCAGCAGCTGAGTCACAGAAATGTGGGTGTGAAAAGGGAAGTTTGTGGAATAGCAAGAGAGTCACAAAAGTAATTGTAATAAAAATATATGAAAAAGTAACTGAAGTTATAGTGCTCAGACAGCAATATGGGAGCTCAGAGGAGTACCTGATCTCACCGGGAAATGCTGGAAGGCAGGAATGGAGGATACAGATGAATGAGAAAGGTGTGTTTTATATAATGAGGGGCTAGATCAGGCAGAGGGGTTGGGTTGAAACTTCATACTTTCCTGGAGGAGAAGGTTAGACCTTCATCACTTCTGATAACTTCCCTCTGCACATTCCCAAATGCCTCTAATCCCTGGTGGCAGCTAAGACTGCCTCTCAGAGGCCCCCGAGTCCCTCCAAGCCCCTTTGAATCTCATAAACACAATGGAAATGGCAATGATTAAATATTGGTCCTTGGGACTGAACATCAGATTTAAAACTTCTTAAAACTTTTCACCACTGGTTAATGGGGATTGAGAAATTTTACCCTAAACTTGTTCATCTCTAAAACATGTATAATTGTCTATAATTTGCCAGCGATTGTGAAGATTCATGTATTCATTCAAGAAATATTTATTAAAATATTAATTCATAATTAATTTCCCTGCCCTCTTCCCTATTAGCCTATTCCTTGTAGACTCCATTACCTGAAGAGAGTAGGTTTTGGCACTATGTATTCCTGGGTAAGCTTGGGTCCCAGTTCTGCTGCTGCTAAAACCATCTGGCCTTGTACAAATAGCACTCTCTAATGAGTCTCAGTTTCCCATTTGTGAAATAAGGCATACTAGTAATTATTATGATTACTATCTTTAGTCATGATATAACATAGCTGACTTTATGTTAAAGTGTTGCTATTATGACAAAATAAGGTATGTAAAAATAAGTAAAGTATCCAAAGACTTGTCAAACACATAATAAACATACCACAAAATGCAAGTAGAAAAAAAAAGAAACATTTATTGAGCTCCTACTGCATTTCAGGCATGGTGCTAGGTGCAGAGATACAATGATGAAGAATTGCATACCCAGACCTTGTTCTTACAGACTTCATAGTCGAGTATGGAAGATGGACATAGAGGAAGTAATCACACAATTAATGTGATTGCTTTCAGAGACCAGTCCTATGAGGGATACCTGTTAACCTAAATGCCATGAGAACATCTAATAGGGAAACCCAACCTAGTCTAGGGAGTCAGGGAAGCATCGCTGATAAGTAACTCTTAGGCAGAGATCTGAAAGATGTCTAAGAGTAAACTAGATAAAGAAAGAAGCAAGAGGAGAGGATGTGGAGAGAAGGGAACCGTTCTACACTGTTGGTGGGAATATAAATTGGTGCCACCACTGTGGAGAATAGGATGGAGGTTCCTTAAAAAACTAAAAATAGAGCTACCATATGACCCTACAATCCCATTCCTTGGCTTCTATTTAGAGAAAATCAGGTCTAAAGGGATACATGTACCCCAATGTTCATTGAAGATACCTGGACAGGCAAATTTGGCCTTGGAGTACAAAATGAAGCAGGGCAAAGGCTAACAGAGTTTTGTCAAGAGAACACTGGTCATAGCAAACACCCTCTTCCAATGACACAAGAGATGACTCTACATATGGATATCACCAAATGTTCAATACTGAAATCAGATTAATTATATTCTTTGCAGCCAAAGATGGAGAAGCTCTACACAGTCAGCAAAAACAAGACTGGGAGCTGACTGTGGCTCAGATCATGAACTCCTTATTGCCAAATTCAGACTTAAATTGAAGAAAGTAATGAAAACCACTAGACCATTCAGGTATGACCTAAGTCAAATCCCTTAGGATTGTAAAGTGGAAGTGACAAATAGATTCAAACGATCAGGTCTGATAGAGAGAGTGCCTGAAGGACTATGGATGGGGGTTCATGACATTGTACAGGAGGCAGTGATCAAGACCATCCCCAAGAAAAAGAAATGCAGAAAGGCAAAATGGTTGTCTGCGGAGGCATTACAAATAGTTGAGAAAAGAGAAGCGAAAAGCAAAGGAGAATAGGAAAGATATACCCATTTGACTGCAGAGTTCCAAAGAATAGCAAGGAGAGATAAGATAGCTTTCCTCAGTGAACAATGCAAAGAAATAGAGGAAAACAATAGAATGGAATTTATATGCAGAATACATCATGCAAAATGCTGGGCTAGATGAAGCACAAGCTGGAATCAAGATTGCCAGGAGAAATATCAATAACCTCAGATATGCAAATGACACTACCCTTATGGCAGAAATGAAGAGGAACTAAAAAGCCTCTTGATCAAAGTGAAAGAGGAGAGTGAAAAGTTGGCTTAAAACTCAACATTCAGAAAACAAAGATCATGGCATCCGGTCCCATCACTTTATGGCAAATAGATGGGGAAACAATGGAAATAGTGAGAGACTATTTTTCTGGGCTCCAAAATCACTGCAGATGGTGATTGCAGCCATGAAATTAAAAGATGCTTGCTCCTTGGAAGAAAAGTTATGACCAACCTAGACAGTATATTAAAAAGCAGAGACATTACTTTGCCAACAAAGGTCCATCTAGTCAAGGCTATGGGTTTTCAATCCCATTCCTGGGCTTATATCCAGAGAGAAACTTTGTCTGAAAGGATACATGCAGCCCAGTGTTCACTGAAGCACTGTTTACAATGGCCAAGGCATGGAAGCCATCTAAATGTCTATCAATAGAGGAATGGATATTGAAGATGTGGTACGTTTATACCATGGAATATTACTCAGCCATTTAAAAGAATGAAATAATGCATTTGCAGTGACATTGATGGACCTAGAGATTGGTCATATGAGTAAATTAAGTTGGAGAAGGAGAAATATCAAATGACATCTTTTACATGCAGAATCTATAAAGAAATGATGCAAATGAACTTATATACAAAACAGAAACCGACTCACAGACTTTGAGAATGAATTTGTCACCAGAGGGGAAGTGGGTGGGGGAAATGAGATAGTTAGGGAGTTTGAGATCGACATGTACACACTGCTATATTTAAAACAGATAACCAACAAGGTCCTACTGTATAGCACAGGGAAGAGATCTGCTCAATATTATGTGGCAACCTGAATGGGAGGGGAGTTTGTGGGAGAAAGAATACATATACATATATGACTGTGTCACTCTGCTGTGCTCCTGAAACTATCACAACATTGTTAATTGGCTATATACCAATATAAAATAAAACGTTAAAAGAGAAAGAAAGAGAATCCAGCAGAGGGAACCCTGGGCAAAAGCCCTGTGGCACAAGTGAACCCCCTGCAGAGATTAATCAAAAGCAGGTCGTTGCAGGCAGAGCACAAAGAACAAGAGTATGGCAAAACCAATACAACATTGTAAAGTAAAAAAAAATAATAAAATTTTTAAAAAAAGAAAGCTAAGCACCGAAAAAAAAATTGTAAAGTAAAAATAAATAAACAAATAAAACTGAGATTTAAAAAAAAAAAAAGATTGTACTTTAGGTCAACTATAAAACTGGAACACATACAGTAGATTTAAGGATTGTATGACTGTAATTTTATGAAGTTGACAACTGCACCACAATTATATAACAGAATATCCTATTTTTAGGAAATATACAGCAAAATGTTTGGGGGTAAAGGGCCATGATGTGTTCAACTCAAGTGGTTCAGAAAAAGTGTGTGTACACATGTGGAGGGAAAGAGAGAGAGCACAGTGGTAAAGAAAAGGTATGTGGATGTATTTGTATTTGTATCTGTATATTTTGGGGTAAATTCAAAATTCTTTCTAAATAAAATTGAGAAAACTAAAAAAAAAAAAAAAAACAGTGAGCAACACAAACTGAAAAGAGAGTTGGAGCCCTGCCAGCAACATCCTCATCTCAGCAGCAGCAGGAGGCTCTCAGCCTGTGACAAGATCAGATATAAAATTTGAGAAGCCCCTTGGCTGCTGTGTGGGGGATGTACTGGAGGGATACAAGTGGATATAGATGGACCGGCTAGTTTGTTATTATAGTCCAGACCAGAGGTGACCGAGTTTGGTTTTAAACATACAGATTCAAGAAACCAAGTGTAAAAGAGAAGTGAATATGAGACAGTCTATGGCACATAACTGGTTATTATTTAATTAATGTTATATAGACATTCAGCTATATAGAAACATGGCTATTTGGAAAGGGAAGACTAAGTAGATCTCTTTGACACATAACCTAGATTAGTAAGTCAATTCCACCTTCCTCTGACCATTGTTTTGAGCGAGGCCAACCACTAGCTTAAGAAAGTTGAGCCAGGAACCCCATAAACCCTTAAAAGTCCTTGGTAAACAGCAAGTTGACCCTTAAGAATAAGACAAGGGAACAAGCTACCTCTCCAGCCCTGGGACAGGTGCAGAGATGCTGCCCTCACGCCCAAAAGGAAGAAATTTTCTACACCTGTGTCTCTATTTCTGCTTTGCAAGTTCATCTGTACTGTTTTTCTAGATTCCACAAATTTAAACAATATTATACAATATTTGCTTTTCTCTTTCTGACTTCACTCTGTATGACAGTATATAGGTCTATCCATTTCTTTGCAAATTACACTGTTTCATTCCTTTTTATGAAACTCACAGATACCAAAGGGGGAAAGGAGGTGGGATGAATTGGAAGATTGGGATTGACATATATATACTATGTATAAAAGAGATAACTATCAAGAACCTACTGTATAACACAGGGAACTCAGTGCTCTGTGGTGACCTAAATGGGAAGGAAATCTTAAAAGAGGAGATATATGTATATATGTCTGTGTATATATATGTGTATATATGTATGTATGTATGTATATACACTTTGCCATAGAGCAGAAACTAACAGAATGTTGTAAAGCAACCATACTCTTTTAAATTTTTTAAATAAATAAAAAAAGTTTGAGTTTATCTACTCACCTGAATCTGTCATAAATAAGGGCACAGATTTTTTATTTGAAATCAAAATGGAAGTTCTACTTGTAAAATTCAAGGATTTACCAAATTTCAGTTACCTGAAGCCTCCCATAATTACCCATCATAATCACTTCACATTCTTCAATATTTGGGAAAATCATGTTGCTGTATATCTTTTTTCTCCCTGAGTTTTAATTATAGTAAAACACTATCAATTAATCAAAAAAAAAAAAAAAAGGAAGGGGAACTACCCTGGTGGTCCAGTGGTTGAGAATCTGCATGCCAATGTAGGGGACAAGGGTTCAATCCCTGGTCTGGGAAGATCCCACATGCTGTAGGACAACTAAGGCATGCTCTGCAACAAGAGACGCCGCTGCAGTGAAAAGTCTTGGTGCAGCAACAAAGACCCAGTGCAGCCAAAAATTAATTAATTTTTAAATTTTTTTTAAAAGAGGAATAATTTTCCTCCCTGTAACTGGACTTATAGTTCCAAACCTACTAAGGGATAACAAATTCCAAGTTAAAATGCATTGATTGTTGTGGTACATATACACAATGGAATATTACTCAGCTTTAAAAAAAGAACACATTTGAGTCAGTTCTAATGAGGTGGATGAAACTGGAGCCTATTATACAGAGTGAAGTAAGTCGGAAAGAAAAACACCAATATAGTATATTAAGGCATATATATGGAATTTAGAAAGACGGTAATGATGACACTATATGCAAGACAGCAAAAGAGACACAGATGTAAAGAACAGACTTTTGGACTCTGGGAGAAGGTGAGGGTGGGATGATTTGAGAGAATAGCATTGAAACATGTATGTTACCATATATGAAATAGATGACCAGTCCAAGTTCAATGCATAAAACAGGGCACTCAAAGCCAGTGCACTGGGACAACCCAGAGGGATGAGATGAGGAGGGAGGTGGGATGGAGGGTTGGGGATGGGGGGGACACACGTACACCCATGACTAATTCATGTCAATGTATGGCAAAAACCACCACAATATTGTAAAGTAATTAGCCTCCAATTAAAATAATTAATTAAAAAAATAAAATGCATTGACTGGTCGTGGCTGAAGCAGATGAGGAAGTTAGAGGCCACCGTTTCTGGTCCAGGAGGAATTTGGTTGGGGAGCTAATTAATCAAGGTTCCTAAAATCATAATCTAGACAAACTGTAATCAGAGAGCCATGTCCCAGAAGGGGTAACCAGGAATGCAGCTCCCTTACAAACTGGCCATCTTTTCATAACAAACTTTACCTTCTTGGGAAGGTGATTCCGTAAGTTTGTGGATGGAGGCACCCACATACCACAGGGGGTTCACTGCACAGGAGATGTCAGCAGAGGAAGATAGAGAGCCCAGAGGCTCCTGATACAGTCACCATGGCAACCAACCCAAATCTGGTCCATTTTATTCACAGACAAAAAACTCAGGTTCAGTGAACACTGTAGGGAGGTAAGAGCAGCTTAGATTAACCAGGCTATCTTCTGGCCCCAAGCAATCTGCAGGATAAGACCTTGCATTAGGCAAAGGTCTTCACTGTGACAAAGCAGAGGATTTGTTAAGCTCTTTGGATCTCATTGGGCCCATTTAACTTCTAGTGTGGGATTAAAAAATTTCTCTTCCCCAGGCAGGAGGCCTGAAGTTTCACATGAACTCAGTTTGAAGTGGTAATGGTCACATCACAATAAACAGTCTTCCAGAGCCATTCTCTTCCTCTTCATCTGAAAGGTCAAGTGACAGTACAATCAGCACCTTCTCATCTCTGGCAAGCAAATGGGCCATGTTTTATAACTGGAAAATATGCCCTGAAACTGCTTTGAGTGTTAACATGTAATTTACATGTATGGTTTTCCATTTTTTTCCCTGGAAATGAGAACAAACAAGGTCTCTGAGAACTGAACTAGGAGAAGCAACAAAAGTCGTTTTCAAGGAAATATCATTCATTTAATTTGTATTTATTGAAATCCTACTCTGTGCCATAGGGCAACAGAGATGACTAAGCAAGGACGCTGCTTACAGTTTAATGAGGGAAAACAACTTGAGTATAAATAAAGATTTAAATGGGTTAGAACTGTGTAAAGTAAACTGCAATGGCTCAAATAAAACAGAAGGTAAATCTTGCTCATGAAATAGTCCAGGACAGATGACCCTCCACTACACTGACATGAGAGTCTACCATCTCCAACTCATGGCAGCCATGACACTCTGTTTGCTATCATGGGAGGGTTCATGGGTCAGAACCAGATGTGGCACACATCCACTCACATCCATTGGAGAGAATTAAACCATATGTCAATACCTACCTGTAAAGAATTCAGGAAATACAGTGCACCTAGGCACCCATGTGCTGTGCTAGAGTCCTGTTGCCAAGGAAGAATGAGAGAGCAGAATCTGGAAAAAAAAAAAAAACTAGTCCCCTCTGACAATGACAAAGAGGTACCATGTTTTCCAGAAACATAAAAGAGAAATACTAATTATAAAACTATGAAATATCATTTCTTGCTATTAAATTGCCAAAAATAAAGAAAAAATAATAATAATAGTGATTATTGTTGGCAAGGGTCCAAAAGAAACAGACACATCTCCAGAAAGCAGTAATGAGTACAATCTTTCTGGAAGTCAGTTTGGAAGTGTTCATGTAGCAGGTATTTTTAAAGTCACAACAATAAAGGAAGTCAGGTGAATAGTACTATAATGCGCTTCATTTATCCTTATTTTAACCTAGCTTCAGAGCCCCCACTTTCCCTCAGCAGGGGAAAATTACACTCGTCAATTCAAGATACCAGTGACCTCCAATTTAAAACTCAACACTTTGGTGGTAAAATTAATCAAATTTGGGATTCCCTCCACAGGTGACCTCCATAAACTGGAAACAGATTCTTCTCTAAAGGCTGCAGAAGAAGCACAGCCCTACCAACACCTTGCTTTTAGACTTCTGCCCTACAGAACTCAGTAAATTTGTAGCGTTGGTTTTGTTTGTTTGTTTGGTTGGTTGGTTGGTTGGTTTTGTTGTCTGTACTGGGTCTTCATTGCAACACCAGGCTCTTCATTGTGGGCACGTGGGCTTTCTCTAGTTGCAGCATGCGGACTTCTCTTGTTACAGAGCATGGGCTCTAGAGCTCACAGGCTGAGTTGTGGCATGCCAACTTAGTTGCCCTGTGGCAAGTGGGATATTAGTTCCCCAACCAGAGATCAAACCCAGGTCCCCGGCATTGGAAGGCCGGGGATTGTCAACCACTAAATCACCAGGGAAGTCCCAATTTGTGTTGTTTTAAACCACCAAGTTATTTATTGCAGAATCATTAGAATTTATGGCCCTTTCCTTTGCTTCACAATGCCCACTCACTCAGCACAATGGTTGTATTGGACAGACTGACCTGCTGTAGAAATGTGGAGTCAGGAGTAGGCAATGTGGCCCAGGCTAGTCTGGGAGATACTCCCAGGCAGAGCCTGCACCAGGCCTGTCAGATTTGAATTATCTGAGTTAGGGAGCAGACACGCAGACCACAAAAGGAGATTGCATAACCAAGACAGGAAGGTAAGTAAAGATAACTGGCCCAACCAGAGCAGTGGCCACCTGATGTGAAAGCCAACTCATTGGAAAAGACTCTGATGCTGTGAAAGATTGAAGGCAGGAGAAGGAGGGGACAGAGGATGAGATGGTTGGATGGCATCATCGACTCTATGGACATGGGTTTGAGCAAGCTCCAGGAGACAGTGAAGGACAGGGGTCCCTGACATGCTGCAGTCCATGGGGTCCCAAGGAGTTCAACACAACTTAGTGACTGAACAATAACAGCAAGGTAAAGACAACCGGCCCGACTGGAGCAGTGACTCAAGAGGGTTCCATTCTAATGAAAAAATTCTGAAAGCTGGCACCTTCAGGGTATTCCCAACGCTTTGTGATTAATGCCTAGACAAACAGGGTCCCTGCTGCCTGCTGATGGCCGGTGTCAGCAGCAGAATCCTGAGTGGGAAGTCAACAGTCTCCTCACTGTGATGTGTGAGCACCTCTTCCTTTGGAGAGAACCTCTGGTCCTCCAATGCTTTGCTCTCTCAACCGTGAAAGTCATTCAACCTCTTGGGCTGCATTTAACTCTGTTTTTTAAGAAAGACTTGGAGTCCACAGATGTCTAATGACAAACAGCAGGCCCTGGGGAAATCCTGAGGGTTTCCTGAAGCTCTTGGGGGCTGGGTTTCTATTCTAGAAATAGATGTGATTGGTGTGAACACTTACAAGATCTGACCACAGCCTGGAAAGCCTGGCTCCATCTCTTAGGCTGCAATTCTACATAAAGCTGATATTGATGAGGAGTAATTGTGGGAACAAGCAGGGAGGTAGTATTTTAGGAAGTCTGATCTGTGAGTAAACAAAAGAGAAGAAATCAAAGATATGGAGAACCAGGAGAAAAGCAGTGACTGGGGGAAATGTGGAGTAAATGGCTTGAACAGAAAGTAGAAGCCATGATATCAACAACATCTCCAAACATTTGTTGTATATGCAATTATACAAAAGGTTGGACTCTGTCCTATTAACTCTGCCAGTAGGGTGCCTTGATCAGCAGGCTCACTGTGATGGAGATATGGACTTCAAATTCTCCATCCTTCTCTGTAATTATACATATGAAACAACAAAATGTAGCACAGATTAATGATATAATCATTGATTAAGTTATGTAACAAGGGACTTCCCTTGTGGTCCAGTGGCTGACTTCACAATCCCAGTGCAGGGGACCTGGTTTCCATTCCTGATCAGGGAACTAGATCCCACATGCCACAACCAAAGATCCCATATGCCACAACTAAGATCAGAACAGTCAGATAATTTTTTTTAATTTTTTAAAGATATTTAACAAATCAATTCCAATGTCTCCTAGTGCATTTCTGGGTCATCCTTGCCATTAACCACAGCAGAGCCTGACTGTTGGCACTGTGATAAGAAGGACTGAAGGTCAGAGCAGGCAGAGATCCAGATGCGTCCAACAGATGCTGAAGAACAAGCTGGACCCAGAGATCAGAACAGGCACAGATCAGAACCGCAGGTAATCAGACAGAAGCAATATACAGCCAGCTAGATCATAAGAAGACATTCTAAACTAACCTGAGGATTCTTACACACTTCCTACTGGGAATGGGCCAAGCCTAGGTTATGAGCAGCTCAGGATTCTCAGGTTTACCAGGTAAGTGATCACACCTGAGGAAGGGGTAGTGCGGCCACACTGCAGAGGAGATATCGTCACAGTCCCTTTCTAATTCACTTCATATTTTATCATGGAATCGAGACCCATCAAGGCCTGGGAAGCATGGCTGAGGATTCAGAACAGTAGGACATCAAAGCCCCAACCCCCCCACCCCCACCCCGAGCCAGGCTCTGCAGCTGCCGGTGACTTCTCTGAGTTCCAGACTTCTTTCTCAGCCGTGAGTCTGAACCAACAGAAAGACAGAGAAGTGTCTCCTCTCTAGTTCCCTCTCTTTCTTCTTCTCTATCATTTGCTGAAGCAGAGAAAGAAGTAAAATCATGCCACTTAAGTGTGAAAAATCCTTGACTCCTACTGTTCTTCAATGAAAGTTGCTTTCTCCTAGAGACATCTGCCCTCTAGTTAGGTGTTTCTAGCAGTAGCTGCTGGCTAGATATTATTTGAAATTTACATCCTTTGTCACCCATGCAACCTGCACATTTTAAGCTGTTTCTGACATAAACTGCTCCAGAAGTCTTTTGTAAAAAATCTGTATCTCTTGCCGTGGAATATTTTATCCCAATATTTAAATATGGATTTTGCAGTATAAATGCAAAGTGACCTCTTCATGGGGACACATCCTTGGAGTTCACAAGGAAGAGCAAAGGGCAGCCCCCAGGGACTAAAAGGCACACATCTGGGAACACCAACTGGCTCCATCTTTCACTGAAGGCAGACAGAGGCAAGCAGCCTTGAAGGAAAATATTCAGAATCCTCCAGCAAAACCTAGATAGCCAGAGTGAGGGTAATAGTTTGGGCAAAGGTGGGAGGTGGGAAAAAAGGACAAAAACTTAGAAAAGAGACAAACCTGTTTCTAAGATTCAACTCCACCACCAAGTTGCTAACACTGAACATGCATTTAGCTTCTCTGAGCCAGTTTCCACATCTGCAAAAAGTGCAAAGCATAATAGAAGTGATTCATATAAAGCACTCAGGACAGTACCTGATACCTAAGTGCTCAATAAATGCTTGCTAGTTTTGTCTTAATTGCCATTATCATCACTATATTTATTGTTATAAACCTTATTAGAGAGCAGGCCCATGTCTAATTGCAGCTCTTTCTCTAGTGCTGAGCCCACAGTCTGGCAAAGAGCATTCTTTCAGTAAATGTGTGAAATGACAGAGACTGACTTCGTAGCCACACAGTACGTGGAGTCATCCAGGAGCCTGGACTTAGAAGGGCACAGTTCTAGGTTTGCTGCTCTGTTGCGGACATCTTAACATTCTTAATATTTTTGAACAAGGGGCTCCACATTTTCACTTATACAGAGCCCCACAAATGATGTGACCAGTCCTAAATGAGGATATGTATATAAGGAAGATGTAAGGAGGAAACTAAAGCATGCATAATTGGGGTAGATAAGAAACCTGCAAAAAGGCTATAAGAACTACAGTGGGGGTACAGCAGGGATAGGTTGGGAGTTTGAGGTTAGCAAGTGCAAACTATTACACATAGAACGGATAAGCAACAAGGTCCTACTGTATAGAACAGGTAACTACATCCAATATCCTATGATAAACTATAATGGAAAAGAATACAAAAAAGAACATAAACATATAAGTTACTGAATCACTTTTCTGTACATCAGAAACTAATACAACATTGTAAATCAACAATGTCAGTAAAAAAGTTATAAATAAAATATGTTAAACAAACAACAACAACAAAAGAACTGTGGTGCCCCAGGTATTTCCAAGAATACAAAAGTCTTCAGTGGAACCAACAATGGTTCATTTGTTGAGTTTTCATCATTTCCCACATTTGCAACATATGGGAGGGACTTAACCCAAAAATGTCTCAAACCTAATCTGTTCTTGATCAACAATGTTTGATCCAGAGTTTACCAGTTCTTAACTCTGAAAGACCAAAGTAGGAGGAAAGAAAAGTTAATTCAGTCCCAATATTTTCTGGATGCTGTCTCTTGGTTTTACTTTCTAGTATATAGAGTAAGAAATGACAAACAAATGACACAATACATATAATTTCACAATCACAAGTCAACCACTTTCTCCTGCCCAAATAAATGCCCCCAAGCCATCACAGCTCACACTTTACCAGGCAGCCTTCTATGGCATTGCTGAGACTGGTTGCCTCAGGCCACACCATCCCATCCTCACTGAGTTCAGCAAGTACAGCAATCACAAATCAGTCACTTCCAGCTTCCCAGTTCTGCCCATCATTCTGTCTCATCAGGTGCCAAGGGGCAAACCATGCTCCCTTTTTACAATGACATGGATGGCTTTTTTTTTTTTTTAATCCAAGACCATTTTAGCCTTTTAGAACAAGTTCTTTGTTTGAATGTGTCCAGCGTTAGAGCAATCATCTACTCTCTGAGTCTCTATATCAGTGGAGACCTGTGGCCTGTCCTATGCCAGACACAGGGGACCCTGAGGGTGACACTATTCCTGTTCTCACAGAGCTCATGGATGAACTAGAACAACCCACGATTACACAAGTTCGAGACCCTAACTCAGCTGGGGGTAAGAGAAAACATCCCAGATGATGGGACAACTGAGCAGCATTTGGAAGAACAAGCAGACGGAAGAATTCTGGGAAAACACCAGCAGCACATCAAGGTCTAGACAGGGAGAACTTGGCTTGTTCCTGGAGTTCATTTCCTTCACTCAGTGCTTCTGGTGTGTAGGGAGCAAGAGGAAAGGGTAGTTAAGTGTGAAAAATCCTTGACTCCTACTGTTCTTCAATGAAAGTTGCTTTCTCCTAGAGACATCTGCCCTCTAGTTAGGTGTTTCTAGCAGTAGCTGCTGGCTAGATATTATTTGAAATTTACATCCTTTGTCACCCATGCAACCTGCACATTTTAAGCTGTTTCTGACATAAACTGCTCCAGAAGTCTTTTGTAAAAAATCTGTATCTCTTGCCGTGGAATATTTTATCCCAATATTTAAATATGGATTTTGCAGTATAAATGCAAAGTGACCTCTTCATGGGGACACATCCTTGGAGTTCACAAGGAAGAGCAAAGGGCAGCCCCCAGGGACTAAAAGGCACACATCTGGGAACACCAACTGGCTCCATCTTTCACTGAAGGCAGACAGAGGCAAGCAGCCTTGAAGGAAAATATTCAGAATCCTCCAGCAAAACCTAGATAGCCAGAGTGAGGGTAATAGTTTGGGCAAAGGTGGGAGGTGGGAAAAAAGGACAAAAACTTAGAAAAGAGACAAACCTGTTTCTAAGATTCAACTCCACCACCAAGTTGCTAACACTGAACATGCATTTAGCTTCTCTGAGCCAGTTTCCACATCTGCAAAAAGTGCAAAGCATAATAGAAGTGATTCATATAAAGCACTCAGGACAGTACCTGATACCTAAGTGCTCAATAAATGCTTGCTAGTTTTGTCTTAATTGCCATTATCATCACTATATTTATTGTTATAAACCTTATTAGAGAGCAGGCCCATGTCTAATTGCAGCTCTTTCTCTAGTGCTGAGCCCACAGTCTGGCAAAGAGCATTCTTTCAGTAAATGTGTGAAATGACAGAGACTGACTTCGTAGCCACACAGTACGTGGAGTCATCCAGGAGCCTGGACTTAGAAGGGCACAGTTCTAGGTTTGCTGCTCTGTTGCGGACATCTTAACATTCTTAATATTTTTGAACAAGGGGCTCCACATTTTCACTTATACAGAGCCCCACAAATGATGTGACCAGTCCTAAATGAGGATATGTATATAAGGAAGATGTAAGGAGGAAACTAAAGCATGCATAATTGGGATAGATAAGAAACCTGCAAAAAGGCTATAAGAACTACAGTGGGGGTACAGCAGGGATAGGTTGGGAGTTTGAGGTTAGCAAGTGCAAACTATTACACATAGAACGGATAAGCAACAAGGTCCTACTGTATAGAACAGGTAACTACATCCAATATCCTATGATAAACTATAATGGAAAAGAATACAAAAAAGAACATAAACATATAAGTTACTGAATCACTTTTCTGTACATCAGAAACTAATACAACATTGTAAATCAACAATGTCAGTAAAAAAGTTATAAATAAAATATGTTAAACAAACAACAACAACAAAAGAACTGTGGTGCCCCAGGTATTTCCAAGAATACAAAAGTCTTCAGTGGAACCAACAATGGTTCATTTGTTGAGTTTTCATCATTTCCCACATTTGCAACATATGGGAGGGACTTAACCCAAAAATGTCTCAAACCTAATCTGTTCTTGATCAACAATGTTTGATCCAGAGTTTACCAGTTCTTAACTCTGAAAGACCAAAGTAGGAGGAAAGAAAAGTTAATTCAGTCCCAATATTTTCTGGATGCTGTCTCTTGGTTTTACTTTCTAGTATATAGAGTAAGAAATGACAAACAAATGACACAATACATATAATTTCACAATCACAAGTCAACCACTTTCTCCTGCCCAAATAAATGCCCCCAAGCCATCACAGCTCACACTTTACCAGGCAGCCTTCTATGGCATTGCTGAGACTGGTTGCCTCAGGCCACACCATCCCATCCTCGCTGAGTTCAGCAAGTACAGCAATCACAAATCAGTCACTTCCAGCTTCCCAGTTCTGCCCATCATTCTGTCTCATCAGGTGCCAAGGGGCAAACCATGCTCCCTTTTTACAATGACATGGATGGCTTTTTTTTTTTTTTAATCCAAGACCATTTTAGCCTTTTAGAACAAGTTCTTTGTTTGAATGTGTCCAGCGTTAGAGCAATCATCTACTCTCTGAGTCTCTATATCAGTGGAGACCTGTGGCCTGTCCTATGCCAGACACAGGGGACCCTGAGGGTGACACTATTCCTGTTCTCACAGAGCTCATGGATGAACTAGAACAACCCACGATTACACAAGTTCGAGACCCTAACTCAGCTGGGGGTAAGAGAAAACATCCCAGATGATGGGACAACTGAGCAGCATTTGGAAGAACAAGCAGACGGAAGAATTCTGGGAAAACACCAGCAGCACATCAAGGTCTAGACAGGGAGAACTTGGCTTGTTCCTGGAGTTCATTTCCTTCACTCAGTGCTTCTGGTGTGTAGGGAGCAAGAGGAAAGGGTAGGCGCGAACTCCTGGGCCAGGCTAAATCTGATCCTAATCAGGGAGTGGAAGAAAACCATCAGAGCATTTTGTTTCATCTTTTTTTAAACCTGATTAGATTTGCTATGCACAGAAACCTGACCCCCTTCAGGTTGAGGGGTGGGAAGTGCTGAGGAGGTGGAAAACAAACAGCTTTGGAGCTCTGGTTTCTAAGTTTGCTGTTGTTTGCTACCAGTTTGGAGGGGTTTGACGTAGCCTGAAACGAGTAGCAAGAGGAATGGAGAGACAGAGCTAAGTGTTCACATGCGATTATTAGGACGATTTGCTCAGCTAGGTTGATGTGACCATCACCTCCACTCCCTGTGAAGCCTTCTGTAAATGTTCCATTATTCCTCAAGGCTTTCAGAGTAAGGTTGAGTTTGGGGAGTGAATATGACAACATGTCAAGTTTCATGGCACAGGCAGGGCTTGATCAACAGTGACCCAGGGGAGATCAGCCACTTTCAGGCCACAGAAAGATCTCTCAGGTGAGAGTCTGGAGGATGGAGTGGAACTGAAGAGAGTCTGACATGGGAAATGAGAAAACCAGAAAGGAAACTCCTGCAATTGTCCTGTGAAAAGACTCAAGGCAATTGGCACGGAATAGGAAAAAGGCACAGAATGGAACAACACCCAGGAAGTGGAATCCATAGGCTCGTGTTGCTTACTGGAGGTGAGGGAGGGGGAGGAACCAAGGAGGCATCTGGGCTGAAAAAGTCCAGAAGACAGAGCTTCCCCCACGGAGACAAGGGACATAACATGGGGCAGATGAGAAACAGTCTCACTCGGAATTGAGTGATTTCACATTATCAATGGGACATTCAAGTGAGTATGTGCAGCAGGCCACTGGGTATACAGACGGGACTAGAGAAAGCCACCATCCTCTCTTACCTGGATTATTGTGCTGGCTTCCAAATGGATCCACTGTTTTCGCCTTTGATCTCTTCTGGCATCTTCATTCTTTTGTAGAGCAGCCAGTGTGATATCATCAAACATAAGCCAGAAAATAGCACTTCTCTGCTCAAAACCTCAAGAGAGTTCCCATCACCTTGAGCTTCAGCCACAGATCAGCCTGGGACCAACAAGACCCCAGCCTTTTGACCTTTCTTCTCAGCACCATTCCAGCCACTCTGCCTCCTCACCGCTCCTTTCCAGGGCCTTTGCAGACACGTGGGAGTTGAGGGACTTCCCTCTTGGGGGGAAAGGAGGTGGAGTCATCTTCTGAGAGTATATTGGGGGGATAACAATTACAAGAGAAGAGGGGTCTGGGACAGCTGCTAGAAATGGGGTAGGGGTTGGGGGTTGCTGTGGGATCAAGCCCAGCTTCTGCTAAATGGTAAACAAATACCAAGTGCACAGCAAACAGACTCCCCTCAGAGATCATGAAGACACATAGCATGGGTTGCTTTTACATTCTCTAAATCAAATTCAGTTCACTTCAGTTCAGTCACTCAGTCGTGTCCGACTCTTTGCAACCCCATGAATCGCACCACACCAGGCCTCCCTGTCCATCACCAACTCCCGGAGTTAAACCAAACTCATGTCCATCGAGTCCGTGATGCCATCCAGCCATCGCATCCTCGGTCATCCCCTTCTCCTCCTGCCCCCAGTCCCTCCCAGCATCAGAGTCTTTTCCAATGAGTCAACTCTTCGCATGAGGTGGCCAAAGTATCGGAGTTTCACCTTTAGCATCAGACCTTCCAAAGAACACCCAGGACTAATCTCCTATAGAATGGACTGGTCGGATCCCCTTGCAGTCCAAGGGACTCTCAAGAGTCTTCTCCAACAACACTGTTCAAAAGCATCAATTCTTCAACACTCAGCTTTCTTGACAGTCCAACTCTCACATCCATACATAACCATTGGAAAAACCATAGATTTTACTAGACGGGCCTTTGTTGGCAAAGTAATGTCTTGCTTTTGAATATGCTATCTAGGTTGGTCATAACTTTTCTTCCAAGGTGTAAGCGTCTTTCAATTTCATGGCTGCAAGCACCATCTACAGTGATTTTGGAGACCAAAAAAATAAAGTCTGACACTGTTTCCACTATTTCCCCATCCATTTTCCATGAAGTGATGTGACCAGATGCCAAGATCTTCATTTTCTGAATGTTGAGCTTTAAGCCAACTTTTTCACTCTCCTCTTTCACTTTCATCAAGAGGCTTTTTAGTTCCTCTTCACTTTCTGCCATAAGGGTGGTGTTATCTGCATATCTGAAGTTATTGATATTTCTTCTGGCTTGGAGAATTTTGAGCATTACTTTACTAGCGTGTGAGATGAGTGCAATTGTGCAGTAGTTTGAGCATTCTTTGGCATTGCCTTTCTTTGGGATTGGAATGAAAACTGACCTTTTCCAGTCCTGTGGCCACTGCTGAGTTTTCCAACTTTGCTGGCATATTGAGTGCAGCGCTTTCACAGCATCATCTTTCAGGATTCCATCAGCTCCACTAGCTTTGTTCGTAGTGATGCTTTCTAAGGCCCACTTGACTTCACATTCCAGGATGTCTGGCTCTAGGTGAGTGATCACACCATCATGATCATCTGGGTCATGAAGATCTTTTTTGTACAGTTCTTCTGTGTATTCTTGCCACCTCTTCTTAATATCTTCTGCTTCTGTTAGGTCCATACCATTTCTGTCCTTTATCGAGCCCATCTTTACATGAAATGTTCCCTTGGTATCTCTAATTTTCTTGAAGAGATCTTTAGTCTTTCCCATTCTGTTGTTTTCCTCTATTTCTTTGCATTGATCACTGAGGAAGGCTTTCTTATCTGTCCTCACTATTCTTTGGAACTCTGCATTCAGATGCTTATATCTTTCTTTTTCTCCTTTGCTTTTCGCCTCTCTTGCTTTCACAGCTATTTGAAACAGTATAAGAAATTACTCATCACCCACAAGTACTCAGGCCAAAACCAAGAAAAAAGGGTATAAACTTGAGCATCAGAAATTTTAAGTTGACTCAAAAGCTACTGATATACATACTACACATATTCTAGGTAGCCTTAAGACTCAAGAAATAAAATTTTGGTTCAGGATTAGGCCCATTCCTGCCTTGAAATAATAATAATAAATTATATTTATATCAATCAGTATTATGTGCTTAACAATATAAAAATTATAAATGAGAAGACCAGAATGGACATTCCTGTGATTGTCCCATGAAAAGGAAAATTAATATATTGTCCTTTTACCTAAAAATGTATCAACATTATATTTTTCTATTTATGACCAATTTTTACAGCTTTAAATTAAGTTTAATTTTTACAACAACACTGAGAAACATTGGAACAGATATTAATACCCTTGGTAAATGGGGAAACTCAGGCCTCGCTCAGCTGAGTTGCCCAAGGTCACTGAGAGGAGGCCAGAACCCAGGCTTCAGCCTGTTTAGCCACTACTTTCTATCATCCCATGGGCTGCTCTTTCAGACTGACCCTGAAGTTTGTTCTTTTATAAATGAGGAGGTGTTCTTATGACAAAGAAGATGAGGCCAACTGGCCATAAGGGAGGAATTGACTTGGGGCGGTGCTGTGACAGATGCGACAGTGATGTCCTTAAGGTGATGCTAACACAGGTGGCCACAGCATCTCTCCCCAGCAGGCAGCACAGGGGATGCACACGAAAGGTGCCCAGAGACTGCAGTCAGGGTCCCCTGAAGGTGTCTGATACCCGGCTTAGGCCTGAGGCTTAGCCACCCAGGGACTTTCTTAATGTATCTTAGAGCTCTCACAAGCCTTCCCAGATGTAGCAGTGATGAAATCTCACACATTTGTTCCCCAGCACGGAAATGTGTTTATGCTCTCAAAGTGAAGGTTTGTAATGGGTTTTGCTCACGGGAATGATTATTTTAGTGCTGACTTTTAAAAAGGCAATTGATAACAAGTTTACCCAGCCAAAAGAGGTCTGGCAATTATCTGCAAATTCAGATTCTGTGAAGAGCCAAACCAGATCATTTAAGACCCCCTGAATCCATTCTGGGGCCAAGATTATCCAAATTGACAAGCTAAAAGTGAGATATTTATGCTAAAATGGTGCTTATGAAATCAAGATGCTACTCTGGATCCCTTCTTCCCTTATTTTTCTCTTTCCCTCCCCCGTTTACTTTCCCAGTTGAGGTGGTAGAGGAGGGGGCTGGGGGTGGGGTTGGAAGGTTTTAGCCTGAGAACTTCCTGAGATAGTTTTTAAGCTTTTCATGCAAAGCCTTGAACAATCTGTAGAGAATACAAAGATCTCCAATGATAGGGATTGTTGCTGTTGTTTGTTTTTAATCACAGCTCTGAGCAGACCCTGGATTGTACAGAAACACTATTGATGAAAAGAAAGACAAGTCCTGAGATTGCTTATCTCTGCCAAGCTCTTCAGTTCACCTACAAATATTCTGCCAGGTGGTCTTGGCCTTGGACTGAAGGTCCATAAGTAGGAGAAGATGCTGGCTCACCAGGTGTCTCGGCTGCTCCCAGGCTCTGCTCCCAGATGCTCCCAGGGCTCAGAGTATCAGGAAAGTCCCTGAAACTGAGGCCCACGTCACTGTGGTTCCCAGTGTCCTCACTCACCAGCCTTGTCAGAAACAAACTGAGCAGATATTTAGAGAGAATGAGCTGGTTCTCCTCTGGTTCAACATGGTGGGCCAACCACACATATCCATCTCCCCCACTCCTCTCACTCTCTAAATTAAAGGAATCAAAAAGCACTAACCAACAAGACCAGAAGGATGGCAAAATAGGAAAGAGTAGAGGATTCGTTTCCGCAGGTTTTGGAAGCCAGAAAGAGACCAATGGGTGATGACTGCCCCAAAGGAATAAAGTAAGTAAAATCCTTGCGTCTGCAGAGGAGCTATACAGATGGAAAGCAAACCACTTGGTCCTGCCATCAGAGGAAGAGACCTGGGCCCACGAAGCACTAAGTACTCTGGAAGCCAGGTGAGGTGTACCATGAACTTGTGAAAATCTATATAAAGAACAGTTGGATCTTCCAAGTTCTCACCCTCTCCACCCTAACCCCACCCTACAGCCATCCCAGGCACCCAGGCATCAAGCAGATCTCTCACCTCTGCAGGAGATGGGAGGTTTATTCTCTGGAGAAGATAAAGCAGAGGCTTCAGATCAGAGGTCAGGGATTAGGTATGAAGCCTAACACAAAGGATTAGATGGAGGCCTATATACTAAGCTGTGAGGCCACCAGACCCTACCTCACTCTCAGGAGCAGGCAGCCAGGAATACATGGGTCTTGGCAAGAAACAGGAAGATTACTCTCTAGAGGAAATTAACAAAACTTCCTAAGAGGAGATCCAATTATTGATGTTTAGAGGCTCTCCTACAATGTGGCTGGCTCACCATTTACTACATCCCAGAAAGAATCACCAGTGAAGAAGCCTTGCTGCCACATACACAGGGGGATGGGGAAACAAAGAAGAGTGGATGGGACCTCAAGAACCAAAACAAAAGAGAATTGGCCTAAAAGAAAACTTGAAAAGAGTAATCTCAGAGATATAAAGGATATAAAGGGACAAAGAACTAGCAAGATGTTTGGGATTTAGGGGAGTGGGGAAAGGAAATAGAAAAAAAATGACAGCCAAAAATTTAAAAGTCAGCGAAAGGAATAAATATAAAATCAAGAAAGTCTCCAAGAAAGTAGATTAAAGGCTTAAAATATGAGAGAAACTATTGAGAAAACCAGGGTATCCACCAGAACAAAGTAAAAAGACTAGAAGATATTCCCAGAGACAGTATATAAGAACTGAAGGACTTTAGTTTCCAGATTTAAAGTCTACTGAGTACCCAGCACAATGAGGACTTTAAAAAGTACACCTCATCATAATGTTTTAGAATATTGGGTTAAATAGGACATCCTAAAAACAAGGCATAGTACATTGAAAGGAATAAAGATCCAAAAGGCATGCCCCTTCCCAATAACAAAGCTGGATGCTAGATGAAAGAGGACAATGCTTTAAAAGTCTTAGAGGAAAAGGTTTTCAGTCTAGGGTCTATAAATAACACCAATGAATCATATGGTAAAATAAAAATACCAGACACAGAGCTCAAATGTTTTTCATTTACATACTCTCTGTATTAGAAGACGTATTTTGTCTAGTTGCAGGTGTAAACCAAAAAATATAAAGCCAAAAAGGAGGACATGGAGATCCAGAGAAAAGAAGAGCCAGCCCAAAAGAAAGGGAAAAAGAAATTCCAGATCCATCTCCCTCAGCAGCCTTGACAGCAGTGAGAACTGCTGCTGCTGCTGCTAAGTCGCTTCAGTCGTGTCCAACTCTGTGTGACTCCATAGACGGCAGCCCACCAGGCTCCGCCATCCCTGGGATTCTCCAGGCAAGAGCACTGGAGTGGGTTGCCATTAACTGGTGGGACTCAAAAGAGGACTTGAGGAATGGAGAGCAATAGTGCCCTGCTTTGCTCAGCTGTAAGCTATAGCTGCATATTCATCATAATAAACACTGACTGTTAGAACTATTCTGGAGGAGTGAGGGGTGGCGATGTAGGGAACAATAGGTCTGAGTCTTCAAGTACCAACACAGGAGTGATTAGATCTCTGCCATGGAAAAAGAAGACAATGATCACAGCATTTAGGTTTATGAAGGAAAATATCAGAAAAAACATCTTCAAGAGTGGGTGGTCCAGTGGTTAGGACGTCACCTTCCATAGTAGGGGTTGCAGTTTCAACCCCTAGTCCAGGAATAAGATGCCTTGTAACCAAAAAACCAAAACATAAATTGGAAACAATATTGCAACAAATTCAATAAAGACTTTAAAAATGGTCCACACCAAAAAAAAAAAAAAACTCAAGAAAAAATGAGTGGGGACTGGGCAATGTGTAGGAGGCTTCCATTTTTCTTAATTTAGTCATGTCTAAATACATTACATTGATAAACATAAAATTTAAATTAAATTTTTAAAAGTGAATTCAAACATAAGTCCATTTTCCATATACATATGAATGATTAAAAGTCTCTATTAATTCCATTATGATCCCTGAACATCATAACACAGGTGGTATCACTCCTTATTTCCACAATTTACTGATCAGTTGCCCCATAGGAATCATATCAGTTCTTAGGAAGATTTTTTTGTTTTTTCTTTTTCCTCAGTGGCAAGGAGAAAAGAGTATTAGCTCAAAATATGTGACGCCTAAGTAAGGCAAAAGTGAGATTCCCAGCCCCCTGCCCCATCTTTCTACCTAATTGTATAGAACAAAATCAACAGGAAGCCAGTCCCCAACTCCATTCAAGAGGTGGCTAGGCTGCTGGCTAAGCAATGCATAGTTGTCTGTGTATATGAGTCTGAACTGGATGATGGGAGCATCAGAAGAAAGAAGCAATGGAATCAAACTTCTCCCTCTTATCTTTCCCCTTGTCAGAAATGTCAACAGAAAAATGGCCCTGGAAGACCCATCTCATCCTCTCTCATGTGGTGCCCAGTGTTGCTGAATGTCCCCCTCCAGCTCTGCCCCGCCCCGCTGCATCCATAGAGGAAAATCACTAGACTGAAGCTTCTTCAGGCTCAAGAGGATCAGAGACATGCCATCACCCAAGAAAGCTAGAAAGAAGAACAAAGAAGGACCTCTCCAGTGAGGAGAAGGGGCGACATACGATGAGATGGTTCGATAGCATCACCGACTCAATGGATGTGAGTTTGAGAAAACTCCAGGAGATAGTGGAGGACAGGGAAGCCTGGCACACTGCAATCCATGGGGTCGCAAAGAGTCGGACACATCTTAGCAACTGAACAATAACACAATGAATTTTGGTGATAAATCCATATAGGAGGCAAAATGACAGCAAATAATGTTGAGGGAAGGATAAGGAGAAGAACATTCTACAGAGCCAGCAAGTAATCATCTACTAATCTTATCCGCAACAGCCCGGAGTAGACATGAACAACTTAAAGGGAACAAAACATCTTCAGAACAAGCAATGAAGTTGGGCTATGAGGGTAGTAAAGAGGCCAGTCAAGGGCTCTGCCCAGTCCTGTGGTCAGAGACAGGGCAGAAGCCCCAGCTCTCTCAGCAATATTCCCTATTAATCAGGCATTAACTCTGTTCCCTTTTTCTGTTTCCCTCAGTTGTGGAACTCCTGTCCTCACGCCTCTGTCCTCTGCTTTTGTATGGGTGATGCAAATAAGTTGGCTCACAAACTAAAGAAACAAACCTAGAGGAATAAAAACTAAAGGAAATAAAAATAAATTATAAGGAGCACCCATTAAAGGCCCTTCAAAAGGATAAAACGATTTCAATTTTACTCTGTCTCACTCACTTCTCCTCACTCCCTCCCCAGATAGACCTGCATATCTATATATTTATACAGATTTTTTTTATTATTTAGTTAATATGAATTACAGGCCTCATGCTTCCTTCCTTCTAAATCCAAAATGAGGAAGCTTTCTCTTTTCTCTCGCTCCCTTTTTTCCTCCACTCCCCCTTACCAACACGATTTACATTCTCAATGTAATGTATTAAAAAGTTGACAGGGACGAAAGGATTCACACGATGTCTGCTAAGAAACCCAATTTCCATGATGAATTGCCCGAAGCCCCTGAATCACAAACCATTTTTTCCGCTGCTCAGAAGTTGGTTTTTTTTTTTTTTTAAATCTTCTTAAAGCCTCTTTCCTAATCTTCGGCTAGAAGAGATGGGTGAAAGGATTTTTTTTTTTTTTTTTTCTAAACTAAGGAAAGTATTAGCATCTTGGTTGTTGTGCATCAAATTTGAAAATGCAAAGTTAGTAATATTTAAAATCGGCCATGGTCCAAACCTCTTGATAAGTGAGTGTTCTCCTTCGTGTTCTCTCTCCCTCACCCACTTCCCCACCCAACTCCCTGGTCTTATGGCTAGTAATAAGGAGGAGCTTCAGGAGAAAAGGAAAATTTAGAGTGATTCATCAAATATCTACTCCTTTTTAGGAAGGTTATAGAATTCCAAATGAAAGATATCCAAATTTCCTAGAAATGGATGGCTCAGCCATATCTAGGTGAAGGTTTCAGCAGCAAAACCCCAGCCTCACTCATGGGACACACCCATCAGTTCAGGAGCAGAGGCTGATTTCAGAGCTGTGTGTACATCGTACTGAGTATATTCTCTCAAGACACTGCATTTGCCCAGAAGAGTTCACCCTGGGCTGCCCATTACCAGAGTGGTGAAGAGGGACACAGAGGCCATCTGAACTCTTGCTAAGGTTCTTGTATTTTTGGGGGGAGTGGGGAATCACTCCCAAACATTCTGGAAATTTCAACCTCTGCTGTCTATCTTTGATTTCAACTACAATTTTTTCCTGTGTGCTATAAAGAGGTCAGTCAGGTGCCCCTCTCACTCTGGGCAAGACTAGGCATTCTCTGCCACCCAAGCACTCTGCTTTTCCTAGGGTCCATTTCCCCAGAAAACTAACCAAAACAGACAAAGCACTAATAAAACTTTAATAGAATTAAATTACTTTTCTTTAAAGAACATATTTAACATCGTTGTTAAATAAAGAGTTGTGTCTAACTCTTTACAACCCCTTGGACTGGAGCCCACGAGGCTCCTCTATCCATGGAATTTCTCAGGCAAGAATACTAGAGTGGGTTGCCATCTCCTTCTCCATGATCAAACCAACATCTCCTGCATTGGCAAGTGAGTTCTTTACCACCAAGCCAGCAGGAAAGCCCAAGCCATGTGATTAGAGGTTTGGAATTTTTAGCCCCACCCTCTTCCTTCTGGGGAGGAAAGAAGGGCTGGAGATTGAGTTGACCATCAATGGCCAGTGATGTAATCAACTGTGCATATAAAATGGAAACTCCATAAAAACCCTAAGCTACAGGGTTTGAAGACCTTCTCAGCCAGTGAACACACTGAAGGGCAGGGAGGGTGGTGTCCCTGAGCTGTATTCTTTATGATAAATGGATAGTGAAAAGTAAAGCACTTTCCTAGGTTCTGTGAGTTGTTCTAGAAAATTACCAAACTTCAGGAAGGACCCTCCAACTTTATAGCCACTTGGCCAGAAGTACAGGTGATCTGGACTTGTGATTGGAGTTTGAAGGTCGGGGCAGTCTTCTGAGATGGAGCCCTTAACCTACAGAGTCTGTACTAGCTCTTGATAGTTAGTTCAGTTTAGTTCAGTTCAGTCGCTCAGTCATGTCTGACTCTGCAACCCAATGAATCACAGCATGCCAGGCCTCCCAGGCCTCCCTGTCCATCACCAACTCCTGGAGTTCACCCAAACTCACATCCATCGAGTCAGTGATGCCATCCAGCCATCTCATCCTCCATCGTCCCCTTCTCTTCCTGCCCCCAATCCCTCCCAGCATCAGAGTTTTTTCCAATGAGTCAACTCTTCACATGAGGTGGCCAAAGTACTGGAGTTTCAGCTTTAACATCATTCCTTCCAAAGAACACCCAGGACTGGTCTCCTTTAGAATGGATTGGTTGGATCTCCTTGCAGTCCAAGGGACTCTCAAGAGTCTTCTCCAACACCACAGTTCAAAAGCATCAATTCTTTAGCACTCAGCTTTCTTCACAGTCCAACTCTCACATCCATACATGACCACTGGAAAAACTATAGCCTTGACTAGACAGACCTTTGTTGGCAAAGTCATGTCTCTGCTTTTCTTTTTTTTTTTTTTTAATTTTTTTAATAGGAGGTTAATTACGATATTGTATTGGTCTTGCCATACATCAACATGAATCCGCCACAGGTATACATGTGTTCCCCATCCTGAACACTTCTACCTTCTCCTTCCCCGTACCATCCCTCTGGGTCATCCCAGTGCACCAGCCCCAAGCATCCAGTATCATGCCTCGAACCCGGACTGGCAATTCATTTCATATATGATATTATACATGTTTCAAGGCATTCTCCCAAATCATCCCACCCTCTCCCTCTCCCACAAAGTCCAAAAGACTGTTCTATAGATCTGTCTCTTTTGCTGTCTTGCATACAAGGTTATCACTACCATCTTTCTAAATTCCATATATATGTGTTAGTATACTGTATTGGTGTTTTTCTTTCTGGCTTACTTCACTCTGCATAATAGGCTCCAGTTTCATCCACCTTATTAGAACTGATTCAGATGTATTCTTTTTAATGGCTGAGTAATACTCCATTGTGTAGATGTACCACCACTTTCTTATCCATTTGTCTGCTGATGGACATCTAGGTTGCTTCTGTGTCCTGGCTATTATAAACAGTGCTGCGATGAACATCAGGGTACATGTGTCTCTTTCAATTCTGGTTTCCTCGGTGTGTATGCCCAGCAGTGGGATTGCTGGGTCATAAGGCAGTTCTATTTGCAGTTTTTTAAGGAATCTCCACACTGTTCTCCATAGTGGCTGTACTAGTTTGCATTCCCACCAGCAGTGTAAGAGGGTTCCCTTTTCTCCACACCCTCTCCAGCATTTATTGCTTGTAGACTTTTGGATCGCAGCCATTCTGACTGGTGTGAAATGGTACCTCATTGTGGTCTTGATTTGCATTTCTCTGATAATGAGTGATGTTGAACATCTTGTCATGTGTTTTTTAGCCATCTGTATGTCTTCTCTGGAGAAATGTCTATTTAGTTCTTTGGCCCATTTTTTGATTGGGTCGTTTATTTTTCTGGAATTGAGCTGCAGGAGTTACTTGTATATTTTTGGGATTAGTTGTTTGTCAGTTGCTTCATTTGCTATTGTTTTCTCCCATTCAGAAGGCTGTCTTTTTACCTTGCTTATAGTTTCCTTTGTTGTGCAGAAGCTTTTAATTTTAATTAGATCCCATTTGTTTATTTTTGCTTTTATTTTCATTTCTCTGATAATGAGTGATGTTGAGCATCTTTTCATGTGTTTGTTAGCCATCCATATGTCTTCTTTGGAGAAACGTCTATTTAGTTCTTTGGCCCATTTTTTGATTGGGTCATTTATTTTTCTGGAATTGAGCTGCATGAGTTGCTTGTATATTTTTGAGATTAGTTGTTTGTCAGTTGCTTCATTTGCTATTATTTTCTCCCATTCTGAAGGCTGTCTTTTCACCTTGCTTATAGTTTCCTTTGTTGTGCAGAAGCTTTTAAGTTTAATTAGGTCCCATTTGTTTATTTTTGCTTTTATTTCCAATATTCTGGGAGGTGGATCATAGAGGATCCTGCTGTGATTTATGTCGGAGAGTGTTTTGCCTATGTTCTCCTCTAGGAGTTTTATAGTTTCTGGTCTTATGTTTAGATCTTCTTTAATCTATTTTGAGTTTATTTTTGTGTATGGTGTTAGAAAGTGTTCTAGTTTCACAGATAGGTTAATTCTTAAGTGGAACTCCTTAAAAGAGTAAGCAAGTATTTTGATTTCTGGTTGAGTCTGGGGAAGAGATAAATCATTCTCCACTTTAGTTCTGAATATTTTGTAAATCAGCAGTCTATTTTTCATAACAACTTTTAAAGTTCAAATATTTCTTTATACATGTAGACTGTTGATAAAGTGTTATGTACCTAGAGACAGATTTCAGTTGAGATCAAGTCCAGAATGATTTTTCAAACTGTAAAACTAAGTATATTGTCAGTATAATTGACAAACATTCAAAAACAATAGGTTTATTGGCCTTTTTTCCAGTCTTCACTTATTGCATGTGCCTATAAAGGAAAAAATGCAAAAAGGAGGGATTCCAATTCACCCTCAAGGCACTATTCACATTTCAGCTATCTCATAACTGAGTTAAGTCTTAACATAGCAGAACAAAAATAGAGCACCCTGAAAGTAGTTTTTGCTGTTCTATTTTCTTTAATTTAAAAATGAAGCTTTTTATTAAGCTTCTATTTTTAATATGGAGTCAGAAATCTCTTCACATAATGAAATAAGTATTTCGTATATAGGCTTTCATAAGATGTAATGTAATTTTCTTTATACATTCATACAATTATACAATTTTATATTTCTTAGGTATAGACACATAGGTTAAAATTAAGAAATTCCAAGATACAAAAATAGAGGCTAAAAATTGGGCTTACTGAAAGTAAAAAAAAAAACAAAAAACTGATGATTAAACTTTGCTTTTGAAAACAATTAATTTGATTATTTCCCTTGAGGGAATGGTCAATAAAAACCAGCAAAAAGACCAATTTTTCACCACAAATACATCCCTACATCCTTATGTCTTTGTTTCCTAAAACAGCAAAGTGCTGATTCCTTTCCCGTGCTGCACACGTGACTATTCTCTTCACACATATACTGAAAAGTTTAAAAAATGTATTTTTGCCCAGCTTACTGTTTGGTTAAATAAAAACCAGCAAAAAGATCAATTTTTCACCACAAATACATCCCTACATCCTTATGTCTTTGTTTCCTAAAACAGCAAAGTGCTGATTCCTTTCCCGTGCTGCACACGTGACTATTCTCTTCACACATATACTGAAAAGTTTAAAAAATGTATTTTTGCCCAGCTTACTGTTTGGTTTGGATTTGTATGTTTTTTTCTTCTGGACATGATTTACCATGGACTTGTTTCTCCTGACTCTCATCTTGTTTATATTTGCTTTAACGTCTAAGTCAAATTCATATAGAACAGAAAGGCACAGCAATGTAATCCAGAGTTTATCCCTCAGAAACAGCCATGCTAAGATTCAAAGGTAGCTGTATGATATTTTATCAAACGTACCCAGAGATAATTTTGGTCACATGTAAATATAACAAAAGACATGAATTTTATAGGAATAAAAATGACCTCAGGAAAACAATTACATGATATACCTTTAATAAGATGGACAGGTCCATGTGAGATTGGACAGTTTTCACTCAAATGATAATTGTGCTAAACAATTTTTTAAATATCAGTGATTACAGTTAAATATATATGCATATCTTTAATGTTGGAATTTCAATGGAGATAGCATTTCAAAAATCAAAGAAGCAGAAAAGCCAGTAATCTGTAGAAGAATTCAGAAAACAAAGAATGTTATACATCCTTCTCAAGATATCAACTACTTCCCATCCCATTTATCAAATACAGACTGAATATTCCAGAACAAGCATTACATTCTGAACATGTTATTAATACTGAACAAAAGGACACACTTCTATTCATGTTTTCCCCTTGGTGTTAGCATGACATCCTTCTGAATTTGGCTGTAATGGTAGGTACTTCAGAATTACACAATTCTAATGCACACATTATTTTTAGAGCAGAGGAAGGGTCTCAATAATAGGCCATAACTAAACAAATTTTCAGACATGGGGAATTGAGGAGGCCTTGCGCCAAAGTCCAATCTCATCCACAAAATTCCAGTTTCATGGGATGCTTTTGCAGAACACAACAAAAATATTTTACAGACTATATAGAAAAATATGTGCCCCTAAATTACTAAATGACTTTTTGAAAAAAGAGCAGAGAGCAATCACTCTAATAGAGAACTCAACTTGCTACAAAGCTGCAATAATAAATTTAAAAATGAAGAAATAAAGACTGTATCTTTTAATGTAGCATTAAACACATAGATGAGTATAACAGAATAAATGGGGTTAAAGAAAGATCAGGATTCAAATGGAAGCTTGACACACAATAAAACCCAAAATCTTTGGGAAAAAAAAGAAAACTCTAATAAATACTTAGAAAAATATGTCATTACATAGAAAAATATAAATTTTATTCCTATTTTTCTTCTTCTGCAAGGGAAACTTCAAGATGGTTTAAAGATATGTGATGCATATAGAACTCTAAGTCTAAGGAATTTAATGAAAATGCACATAGAAAAATAACTTTGTGGGATTAGGACAAAATAACATTTTGTGAAAATAAAAATATCATATGAAATGTTGACCTAAATATTAAAAAGAACAGCATCAGTTCAGTTCAGTTCAGTCGCTCAGTCGTGTCCAACTCTTTGTGACCCCATGAATCGCAGCACGCCAGGCCTCCCTGTCCATCACCAACTCCCAGAGTTCACTCAGACTCACGTCCATTGAGTCCGTGATGCCATCCAGCCATCTCATCCTCTGTCGTCTCCTTCTCCTCCTGCCCCCAATCCCTCCCAACATCAGAGTCTTTTCCAATGAGTCAACTCTTTGCATGAGGTGGCCAAAGTACTGGAGTTTCAGCCTCAGCATCATTCCTTCCAAAGAAATCCCAGAGCTGATCTCCTTCAAAATGGACTGGTTGGATCTCCTTGCAGTCCAAGGACTCTCAAGAGTCTTCTCCAACATCACAGTTCAAAACCATCAATTCTTCGGCGCTCAGCTTTCTTCACAGTCCAACTCTCACATCCATACATGACTACTGGAAAAACCGTAGCCTTGACTAGACGGACTTTAGTCGGCAAAGTAATGTCTCTGCTTTTGAAAATGCTATCTAGGTTGGTCATAACTTTTCTTCCAAGGAGTAAGCATCTTCTAATTTCATGGCTGCAGTCACCATCTGCAGTGATTTTGGAGCCCAGAAAAATAAAGTCTGACACTGTTTCCACTGTTTCCCCATCTATTTCCCATGAAGTGATGGGACCAGATGTGATGATCTTCATTTTTGAATGTTGAGCTTTAAGCCAACTTTTTCACTCTCCTCTTTCACTTTCATCAAGAGGCTTTTTAGTTCTTCTTCACTTTCTGCCATAAGGGTGGTGTCATTTGCATATCTGAGGTGATTGATATTTCTCCCAGCAATCTTGATTGCAGCTTGTGTTTCTTCCAGCCCAGTGTTTCTCATGATGTATTCTGCATATAAATTAAATAAGCCAGGTGACAACACACAGCCTTGACGTATTCCTTTTCCCATTTGGAACCAGTCTGTTGTTCCATGTCCAGTTCTAACTGTTGCTTCCTGACCTGCATACAGATTTCTCAAGAGGCAGGTCAGGTGGTCTGGCATTCCCATCTCTTTCAGAATTTTCCACAGTTTATTGTGATCCACACAGTCAAAGGCTTTGGCATAGTCAATAAAGCAGAAATAGATGTTTTTCTGGAATTCTCTTGCTTTTTCCATGATCCAGCGGATGTTGGCAATTTGTTCTCTGGTTCCTCTGCCTTTTCTAAAACCAGCTTGAACATCAGGAAATTCACAGTTCACGTATTGCTGAAGCCTGGCTTGGAGAATTTTGAGCATTATTTCACTAGTGTGTGAGATGAGTGCAATTGTGTGGTAGTTTAGGTAAAGTGTATAGTTGAGCCATAGGAAGAAGAAGGAAGGATCCATAGCTCCAGATAGAAACTAACCTCAGTGAGACCTCTGCCGAGTCTCTCAGTTATTGAAGAAAACTTAAATTCTATTCATTCATTCATACTTTTATATCTTTTTTGAAGTATTGTTGATACATTCATATTTTTGTGTGTCCACTTTGATGCTTTGGAACATAAGCAAATATCCATGATACCATGATACCATTTAGTTCAGTTCAGTTGCTCAGTCATGTCCCACTCTTTGTGACCCCATGTGCTGGGGTCCAGCCCCGGTGGATCCAGGGAATTCGAAGTGGGGGCAGAGTTGGCGTCCTCAGAAAGAACTACTTAAGTAGAAATATAAAGAGAGATTTGGAAAGAATAGTTTAGTAGGAAAATTAGTGGAGAAAAGAGGGTGAATAACTTGGTTTACGCGGAAAACCAATAAAACTTTGAGACAAGGAGTTTGCACCACCTATGTAGGCCACAGGCATCTTCCTGGTCTCCCAAAGGAGTGGGGACACAAAGTCCCCCCCCGCCCAGGCAAAATTAGTAGGCTTGGTGAGCCTCCGTGCTCCAGATGGGAATTCAGCCAGAAAAGAAGAGAACGAGAAAAGACCACACGGGGAAACCAGTCTTTCCAGGAACTGGTCTGTTTCCTTATTTTTCAGGTCCACTTTTATACTTTTTGTTATACATAGAGATAAATGTAAGAAACAGAGTCACACAGGGTCAGCTGCTCTGACCCTTATCTAAAGACAGTGTTCTTTGCTTATCTTTGTTCTTACAAGGGTCTTAACGTTTGTTTACAATATCTTCTGGTCTGGAGACCGGTTGATATTTTATGGCCCCATCTTTCTTTCTATTGATAAAGGCTTAGTCAATCAGAAAACTTGTTTCACCTTAAGATCTAGTTACATTCTTACATAGCAAGGACAAAGTGATTTATAACAAACAGAAAATTCATTAACACAAAAGTCTAGTATTGTTAACATCAAAACTACTGTATTTCTTTTTCTACATTCTAATTACATCGATTAACATACTCCCAGGTTCCTAAGGATATGGAGGCCTGGTGGCAATCATTAACTCAGCAATGAAACCCTTCACCAACATGATTTTTATCTTTAGAAAAACCCTATGCTAACAAAGACTTTGAAAATACTCCAAACTCTCTGTGCTGTTTATCGTTGAGAGGTTGTAAACAATCATGTATGTAGTAGCAAGAGTGTGGATAATCCTGTCACACAAGCTAGTCTGCCAGCAGAGAGGTTTTGGACTGAAACACCCTTGTCACGCCCAGGAGATTTATTAACTGGAGTCCTAAGTTAACTCCTTTTCAGAGAGAGGTGGTGGAGGATAGCCCCCATAATGTCAGAAATATAGGTGAAAGGCATAATGCAGTAAGGCAGGTCGACTCTGGTTTTGGGGCAGATGCACGAGCAGATCCAGAGAGCCTCCCTTAAGGCCCAAGTTGCCTTTGCTTGTTGAGCCCCTTAACCTCATGACCTTTGCCATGGGCGGGACTCCTCGTGCTGGCTCCCGGCATCCATGGACTGCAGCACGCCAGGCTTCCCTGTCCATCACCAACTCCCGGAGCTTACTCAAACTCATGTCCATTGAGTCAGTGATGCCATTTAACCATCTTTCCCTCTGTTATCTCCATCTCCTCCTGCCTTCAATCTTTCCCAGCATCAGGGTCTTGTCCAGTGAGACAGTTCTTTGCATCAGGTAGGTGGCCAAAGGATTGGAGTTTCAGCTTCATCCTCAATCCTTCCAGTGAATATTCAGGACTGATTTCCTTTGAGATTGACTGGTTTGACCTCCTTGCAGTCCAAGGGACTCTCAAGAGTTTCCTCCAGCACCACAACTCAAAAGCATCAATTCTTTGGCACTCAGCTTTCTTTATAGTCCAACTCTTACATCTGTACATAACAACTGGAAAAACCATAGCTTTGACTAGATGTAACTTTGTTGGCAAAGTAAAGCCTCTGCTTTTTAAAATGCTGTCTAGATTGGTCATAGCTTTTCTTCCTAGGAGCAAGCATCTTTTCACAGCTGCAGTCACCATCTGCAGTGATCTTGGAGCCCCCCAAAATAAAGTTCCTCACTGTTTTCATTGTTTCCCTATCTTTTTGCCATAAAGTGATGGGACTGGATGTATTGATCTTTGTTTTTTGATTGTTAAGCTTTAAGCCAACATTTTCATTCTCCTCTTTCACTTTTATTAAGAGGCTCTTTAGTTCTTCGTTTTCTTCCATAAGGGTGGTGTCATCTGCATACCTGAGGATACTGATATTTCTCTTGACAATCTTGATTCCATCTTGTGCTTCATCCAGCTGAATATTTTGGATGATGTACTCTGCATATAATTTAAATAAGCAAGGTGGCAATATACAGCCTTGACGTACTCCTTTCCCAATTTGGAACCTATGACACAATTACCATAATCAAAATAGATAGGTGTGTTTAGAACCTCCCAGATTTTTTTTAGTACTCCTTTGTTTTGGTATGTGTATGTATGTATGCATGTTAAGAACACTAACCAAGAGATCTACTGTCTCAATAAATTTTACGTGCACAATGATGTATTAACCATAGGCACTTTGTAGTGCATCAGATTGGTAGAAACGATTTCTCTGGCATAACTGAAACTTACTTCCGTTGAACATAAACTGCATTTCTCCCACCCCTCAGCCCCTGGCAGCCACTCATGTACTCTCTCCTTCCATGGTTCCATTTTAACTTTGTCATATGAGTAAAATCCCATAGTATCTGTGTTTCTGGACTGGCTCATTTCACATAGCATAATGAACTCCAGGTGTATCATGTTGTCTCACAAGGCTGAATTCTTTTTGTGAGTCTGAATCATATTCCATTGTATGTTGATGCCACATGTTTTCCCTAAATTCACCTGTTGATGGACCCTTGGTTCATATCTTGGCAGGAGTGAGCACCAGAGTGAAGATATCTCTTTGAGATAGTGATATCAATTCTTTGGATATATCCCCAGAAGTGGAGTTTCTGGATCAAATAATTGTCGTGTTTATTCATTTTAAGTTATTATTAACTTCAGCCAAAATTTGCTGCACACAGATTTTCTAGCTGCAGCAAGCAGGGGCTACTCTCTAGTTGTGGCGCATGGTCTTCTCATTGCAATGGCTTCTCTTATTGCCCAGCACAGCGTCTAAGGTGCCTGGGCTTCAGTAGTTGTGGCACAAGGGCTTAATTGCCTCTCAGTGTGCAGGATCTTAGTGATGGGACCAGGGATTGAATCTGTGTCCCTTGCATTGACAGATGGATTCCTAACCACTGGACCTGCAAGGAAATCTTTCTTATTTTTAATTTTTGAAAAACCTCCAATTTTCTCTTCTATAGGTCCTGCATTATTTTACATTCCCACCAACAGTGTAAAGGTAATTGTCAGACAGATTTAACTTAGAAATCGCATTGAGTCTGAATCATATTCCATTGTATGCTGATGCCACATGTTTTCCCTAAATTCACCTGTTGATGGACCCTTGGTTCATATCTTGGCAGGAGTGAGCACCAGAGTGAAGATATCTCTTTGAGATAGTGATATCAATTCTTTGGATATATCCCCAGAAGTGGAGTTTCTGGATCAGATAATTGTCATGTTTATTCATTTTAAGTTATTATTAACTTCAGCCAAAATTTGCTGCACACAGATTTTCTAGCTGCAGCAAGCAGGGGCTACTCTCTAGTTGTGGCGCATGGTCTTCTCATTGCAATGGCTTCTCTTATTGCCCAGCACAGCGTCTAAGGTGCCTGGGCTTCAGTAGTTGTGGCACAAGGGCTTAATTGCCTCTCAGTGTGCAGGATCTTAGTGATGGGACCAGGGATTGAATCTGTGTCCCTTGCATTGACAGATGGATTCCTAACCACTGGACCTGCAAGGAAATCTTTCTTATTTTTAATTTTTGAAAAACCTCCAATTTTCTCTTCTATAGGTCCTGCATTATTTTACATTCCCACCAACAGTGTAAAGGTAATTGTCAGACAGATTTAACTTAGAAATCGCATTCAAGAAAAATACTGAAATAGCATACAGTTGGAGAAGACTCTTGAGAGTCCCTTGGACCACAAGGAGATCCAACCAGTCCCTTCTGAAGGAGATCAGTCCTGGGTATTCTTTGGAAGCACTGATGCTAAAGCTGAAACTCCAATAGTTTCATCACCTCATGCGATGAGCTGACTCATTGGAAAAGACTCTGATGCTGGGAGGGATTGGGGGCAGGAGGAGAAGGGGACGACAGAGGATGAGATGGCTGGATGGCATCACGGACTCAATGGACGTGAGTCTGAGTGNAAGAGTTGACTCATTGGAAAAGACTCTGATGTTGGGAGGGATTGGGGGCAGGAGGAGAAGGGGACGACAGAGGATGAGATGGCTGGATGGCATCACGGACTCAATGGACGTGAGTCTGAGTGAACTCTGGGAGTTGGTGATGGACAGGGAGGCCTGGCGTGCTGCGATTCATGGGGTCACAAAGAGTTGGACACGACTGAGCGACTGAACTGAACTGAACTGATGCTGTTCTTTTTAATATTTAGGTCAACATTTCATATGATATTATTATTTTCACAAAATGTTATTTTGTCCTAATCCCACAAAGTTATTTTTCTATGTGCATTTTCATTAAATTCCTTAGACTTAGAGTTCTATATGCATCACATATCTTTAAACCATCTTGAAGTTTCCCTTGCAGAAGAAGAAAAATAGGAATAAAATTTATATTTTTCTATGTAATGACATATTTTTCTAAGTATAAATAAGAATAAACTTCAGGAGTTTGTGATGGATAGGGAGGCCTGGAGTGCTGCAATTCATGGGGTTGCAAAGAGTCGGACATGACTGAGCAACTGAACTGAACTGAACTGAACTGATATCTATATAAAAGCTACCATACAAAGAACATAAACAATAGCAATGAAATGAATTGGGCCAAAATAATACACCCACCCAAGATAAGTACCTCTAACCTAAAAATATCCATTCACAGAACTTTGTCAGTTGCTTAAATATCACTTTATTATTCAAAAGAAAATAACTAAGATTATATCCCAAGATGTGAGAAGTTAAAAAACAAGATATTTACTTTTCTCAGCCTCTGTCTCTGTCTCTGTGTTTCTCTCTTTTGGTAATTTGGTAATTTAGGGTTACTGATATACTTTTTTTTTTAACTGCTGAAAAGGCATTAGGCTAAAGAGGGTTATCTAACAGGCTAAACATAATTCACCTGAATGTTTCTGTAGATTATATGTCTATACATAATACATATATTAATGTTAATATTAAAAATCTGGGGCAACATAATTCTACTATACCTTCTACTTGTTCAATCTTAGTCACAGAAAGTTTTAAGATATGATTTTTTCACGAATTCACAGTTAATATCATATGAAAATTGGTTTACTTAAAACTTTCACAGAAACAAAGGTCAAATCCAATAGTCTTTAAAAGAAAAACAACGGACTCAAGTCTATTATATAGAGAGCTTCACAGGTGGCTCGATGGTGAAGAATCCACCTCCAAAGCAATAGCTATAGAAGACATGGTTTCATTCTGTGGATTGGGAAGCCTGGAAAACCCCATAGACAGCGGAGCCTGGTAGGCTACAGTCTATGGGATCGCAAAGAGTCGGACACGACTGAGCGACTTCACTTTCTATGGAGGAGGAAATGGCAATCCACTCTAGTATTCTTGCCTGGGAAATCCCACAGACAAAGGAGCTTGGTGGGCTATAACTCATAAGGTCACAAAGAGTCTGACATGACTGAGCAACTGCGCACAATTTTAGAAAGCACTATAATTTAGAAGTCATGTGAGAATAATGGATTTTTTGCTTAATTACTGTGCATGGGGCTTTCAAAAGTCATGCATTAATGTATGTTTCCAGAAGTTTCCACTCTACTTTTTGTAAAAAAATGTTCATATACTCTCTTTGAAGGTCAAAATGGTTCATCATTAAAAAAAATGAAAAATGAAAGTGTTAGTTACTCAGTTGCATCTGACTCTTTGTGACTCCATGGACTGTAGCCTGCTAGGCTCCTCTATCCGTGAATTCTCCAAGCAAGAATACTAGAGTGAGTAGCCATTCTCTTCTCCAGGGATCTTCCTGACCCAGGAATCAAATCTGGGTCTCCTGCATTGCAGGTGGATTCTTTACTGTCCACCAGGGAAGCAAGTCCATCATGCTTTCTGACAAATTGTCCATCACCTGGATATAACTGTTACAAAAGACGACACAGTGAAAAATCCTTACAGCAAGTGTTACAAAGTCCTCTGTACCTAAAATAAAAATAAAAATCCACTTGTTCAGAAGTATCCACTTTTATCCCAGGCATATCCAATTCCTTCACCCAAGGGTTAAGTTCTTTATAAAATATCTCAACCTTTTCTCAATAACTTGGTTTCTCATTTCATCTTTGTTTTTTCCTTCCTACAGTGATTTTTCCTTTGTGGAAGTTGTCTAGCTCTGACTCATTTTCATATTTAACACCCTTGAGCAGACTTGGTACCCTAAGAAAGGAATCATGTCTTGAAGTATGCAAACACACAAGAGAGGATTTTCATTCTTCAATCACTTTGTTTGTTTGCATATCTCTTCTCTTCCACATTGGCAATCTTCACTCTCCATTTAATATTATGTAAGCTCTACTAATTTCTTCCTCTATCTCACTTAATACTGTTGGGTCTTGCACTCTTCCAGCAGTTGAATCATCCTCTTTGACAACTTCATCTACACTTGATCAGTCTACCCAAAGGTCAGGATGCTGCCTTTTTCTTCACCTGTTTTTCTCCAGGGAACTTAACTTCACAATACTTGAGCTTTCTACTCTGGTGTCTTGCCACTGCCCAGAACTGTTAGCCTTTCAAAAGATTAATTTCAGACTTATTATATTCTGACCTAGTATTACCACCTCTCCATGAAACCCACACTATCTAAGGTTTGGCCTCATAAGGATTTCCTATCTGTGATCTTTTTGCTTTTTATTTCTCTCTCTCCTGTATTTACACTTAAATCTCTATCTTTCAGCTCTGATTTCATTGTTCAGTAATATTTCTCTTGATGTTATTCTCAAATCCATTTTTCTTTTAACTTAACCATTTAATGGCCTAGGGTCATTTCAGTTTTGGGAGAGTCAAATTATCTGATGTAACTGCTATCATATTTTTTTTAGGGCTAACATCATGATCTTCAACTCAGTTCCAACAGTGAGGTTCCCTTATACTCTTATTAAACCCGGTCACCTCTCCATAGAGTTATTTTTCCCTTATTTCATTACTTTTTCTCAATTAATTTCTATTGGAATATAGTTTATTTACAATGCTGTGTTAGTTTCAACTGTACAGCAAAATGACTCAGTTATACATATACATATATCCACTTTTAAAAATATTTTTTCCCCAAATAATTTACTGTAAGGTATATTTAATGGCCTAGGGTCATTTCAGTTTTGGGAGAGTCAAATTATCTGATGTAACTGCTATCATATTTTTTTTAGGGCTAGCATCATGATCTTCAACTCAGTTCCAACAGCGAGGTTCCCTTATACTCTTAATAAACCCGGTCACCTCTCCATAGAGTTATTTTTCCCTTATTTCATTACTTTTTCTCAGTTAATTTCTATTGGAATATAGTTTATTTACAATGCTGTGTTAGTTTCAACTGTATAGCAAAATGACTCAGTTATACATATACATATATCCACTTTTAAAAATATTTTTTCCCCAAATAATTTACTGTAAGGTATTGAGTAGAGTTCCTTGTACTACATAGTATGCTGGTGCTGCTGCTAATAAGTCATATCAGTCGTGTCCAACTCTGTGCGACCCCATAGACGGCAGCCCACCAGGCTCCCCCGTCCCTGGGATTCTCCAGGCAAGAACACTGGAGTGGGTTGCCATTTCCTTCTCCAGTGCATGAAAGTGAAAAGTGAAAGTGAAGTCGCTCAGTCGTGTCTGACTCTCCGCGACCCCGTGGACTGTAGCCTACCAGGCGCCTCCGTCCATGGGATTTTCCAGGCAAGAGTACTGGAGTGGGGTGCCATTGCCTTCTCCGACTACATAGTATACTGGTCCTTATTAGTTATCTACTTTATAGATAGCAGTGCACTAAGAATTTAAACAGCCCAGAGACAGGGCGCTCTCTGATGACTTGGAAGGGTGGAATGGGGGTGGGTGAGAGGGAGAAACTAGCACAATATTTGTAAGACATTTATAATCCAATAATAAAAATAAAAATCCATAGAATTCTTAACAGCAGAAGGTGTGAATTTTTCCACTTTTCTCCAAACTTTTAAATCTTGGTGTCTTTACCTAAACTTATCCTTTCTTTCCCCAAGGCTACCATGAAAATATGAGTCCTTCCTTTTACTGGGGCTAAATCTCTTAATTGTGTTCTGAAGCTCATCCTTCCATGCTTACTTAGAAATATCATTAATTATTGCTTCTCACATTTGAGACTTCTCTGACTCTATATTTATCTTCAGAGAAAGTTGGACCCTGTTAATAACTACACAAATGTATCTCTTCACTGATTTCCTTGATTTAAAAAATAAATTATTTTAAAATTTCAAAACATGTCATTGATTGTTCCATGTAGAATTTTTTAATTCTAAAAACAAAAGCTTTATAAACAAGCTTTACCTGTCAGTTTAAAATATAGCCCCATTTTCTCTTTCTAATGTCTTTAGGAGTCTCTCATTATCATTTCAGGTCTAAGAAAGAGTAAACATATTTTAAAACTGAAGTCTAAAGAGGATTCCAAACAAAACTGTTTTCATGAAGATTGAAACTAATACCATAATACCTTAAAGTATACATTTTTCTTTCTGAAATTTTTTCCAAGGCCCAAGGCCTATGCTAGGGAAAATTGCTTTTTTGAAGTAGCCTTTAAATGGTACTTTGAGCAGTCCATGGTAAAGGATTTTGAATGAGCACGTTTGCAAATAAACAGGAAACAAAAGTCTATGAGATATCTATTTCAACAGTGTGCCATCTATAGCTTTCTATACTATCATTTATTATGGGTCACACACCTAATATACCTCTATGACATTTAGATTCTTTTCTACCACTTACTTTATTGTGGAGAAGTACCTATTTCTTTGCCATGTTCAGATGGTTTTAGTTCTCTATTTTAGATGAAAATGAGCAATGCTATTGACATAGATCGCTAGCAGGGTGATTTGATGCCTATGCCGCATAGAAGTAGCCCTCTGGCTGGCTTATTTTTTTCATACTTTGAAAATTCCTACTTAAGTTTAAATGAAATATTTTGTGAGAAAAGAGAGAAATGGTTAATCCATTTATGAAGCAAATATGAAGCTTCTTTTCTTAGAATCTAAATAAAACAAGAGTTCACTGAAAAGTAAACCTAAAGCACTTAATAGCTTAGAAGCTTTTAGTGGATTATGGCTTGATTTATTGGTAACGTGCACAAAGATGTGAACAGGGGAGCGCAGCTTTTAAGTTAGAGTTTTTTTTTTTTTAATGCCTCCATTATCTTTAAGGACAAAAGTTTCTGTTTGTTCCCTTAGTTGAGGCAAGCAGGGAGACCTGTGGGTGGGGAAGGGATGAGCAGGACCCCAGGTCTTGCTCTGAGAAGTCACCTTTTT
>SJYT01064123.1:25740-36334 GCA_006410635.1 Cephalophus harveyi | reverse complement strand
TTCATTCCGCAGAGTTTACTCAGCTCCAGACATTGGCAAGTGATTTTTCAGCCTTCCATCTTGCCTGACCCAATGCTAACGAGTTCCTCTACATTCCAGCTCCAGAGGATCTTTCTATTCTCATGACTTTAGCAGCTAGATTACCCTGGCAACTCACACGTTCATTCTATCATTTAGGGCAGGGGTCATAAATTCTTATACCTACACAATTCTGGCAAGTATCATAAAAGAGGGAGTAAAGCTAGTGATGATAGCTAATCGGCACCCAGCTTCAGTGCTAGGAAACGTTACAGGGCCTTGGGGACTGTGGCCTAGGAGAAAACCTCTGTCTTCAAAAAATGCAACAGTTAATTAGCTCAAGCCAGCTACTACAATGCCAGAATACAGACCCACTATTGCCAGAACCTATGGCTCTTCAAGAAACCCAGATGGGCAGCCTTTAAAGTAAAATGTTCTTATTTTTAAGCATTGACCATTGAATCTGTGTCTTCCTTTCATATCCAGAACTTGATAGCCCATGTTTGCACTGGCTTTTAGTTTTACTCTCCCCAATCCTTTATTGCTATTTTTAAATAAACTGCTGCTGCTGCTAAGTCACTTCAGTTGTGTCAGACTCTGTGCGACCCCATAGAGGGCAGCCCACCAGGCTCCCCAGTTCCTGGGATTCTCCAGGCAAGAACACTGGAGTGGGTTGTCATCTCCTTCTCTAATGTGTGAAAGTGAAGTCGTTGCACACAAATCCTTTTTTCAAGCTCTTCTTTCACAGGAAAGTAAGCTAAGACAGTAAGTCAATGCTTTTCCATCCTTTCATCTGCCTTGCCAATCTTCTGCTGTGATGTTGCTCCATAATGGATTTCAGGTGAGTGAGATGTTCACAAAGGTTCAGAATCAGGTCCCCAGCTCAAGGAGGATCAGAGGCCCCAGCTCTGGGTTACCCTTGATTTTAACAACAAGGATCACCACCAGAAACAAAGGCCTGTAATGAAAATCACTCTATGTTTTAACTACTGCTGGAAAATTTTATCCAAGAACAAATTTTAATATTCAAATAAAAGTTTCTTAGTCATTTGTCAGTGGACTTTTTAAAATCTCTTAAAAATATGATCTCTCAATAAGTTTATATTAAAAAATTTAAAAAGACCTGATTAGATAGAAATTGAAAAAAAATATGATCTCCCCTAAAACACACGAAACTCAAAGAATGCTGAAAAATGCAAGATGTGGCCAAATAAGAACATAAAACCAGGTATAAATTAGCCAACAAAAGCATTTCAGACTAGTATATGCCAATGACAAGAAAGGATTAGTATTCAACTCAGCAACTGACTGTAAGTCAGAAAATTTTAATTGAGTTTACATCTCTAAACCTGTATACTAACAAGATGCAACAAACTGAGGGTAATTCTGTTTTAAAATTTATCAAATTTTAAACATGTGTCTATTCCATTTCAAGTCCTGTATTTTAAGCTAGAAAATTTAAGATAGATTTTACCTGGGATTCTCCAGGCAAGAACACTGGAGTGGGTTGTCATCTCCTTCTCTAATGCGTGAAAGTGAAGTCGTTGCACACAAATCCTTTTTTCAAGCTCTTCTTTCACAGGAAAGTAAGCTAAGATAGTAAGTCAATGCTTTTCCATCCTTTCATCCGCCTTGCCAATCTTCTGCTGTGATGTTGCTCCATAACGGATTTCAGGTGAGTGAGATGTTCACAAAGGTTCAGAATCAGGTCCCCAGCTCAAGGAGGATCAGAGCCCCCAGCTCTGGGTTACCCTTGATTTCAACAACAAGGATCACCACCAGAAACAAAGGCCTGTAATGAAAATCACTCTATGTTTTAACTACTGCTGGAAAATTTTATCCAAGAACAAATTTTAATATTCAAATAAAAGTTTCTTTGTCATTTGTCAGTGGACTTTTTAAAATCTCTTAAAAATATGATCTCTCAATAAGTTTATATTAAAAAATTTAAAAAATTTTAAAAAACCTGATTAGATAGAAATTGAAAAAAAAAATATGATCTCCCCTAAAACACACGAAACTCAAAGAATGCTGAAAAATGCAAGATGTGGCCAAATAAGAACATAAAACCAGGTATAAATTAGCCAACAAAAGCATTTCAGACTAGTATATGCCAATGACAAGAAAGGATTAGTGTTCAACTCAGCAACTGACTAGTAAGTCAGAAAATTTTAATTGAGTTTACATCTCTAAACCTGTATACTAACAAGATGCAACAAACTGAGGGTAATTCTGCTTTAAAATTTATCAAATTTTAAACATGTGTCTATTCCATTTCAAGTCCTGTATTTTAAGCTAGAAAATTTAAGATAGATTTTGTAGAACCACAGAAAAGATATGTCTCAATTCTATGGAACACCGGAGCATGATCTGGCATTATTAAAAAAGAAATTTCAGTTAAAATGTATATTTTGAAATGTTCATTTACTTTATCTAAGAATAGTAAGTCAAGTTTTATAAGTGAAAAATGCCCTCCATCTTAAATTATCAGGAATCTTTCTGTATAAAGCAACACAAATTCAATTTTATAGTTTGTTCTCAGCTTTTAAAATATCTTTCAAAAAATAATCCTTTGGATGAAATTTGAGAGTATTATACTAAGTGAAATATGCCAGACATCAAAAGATAAATATTGTATGATTCCACTTACATGAGGTACCTAGAATAGGAAAAAACATAGAGACGGAAAGAATGCTGGTTGCTGTGCATTGAGAAGAGGGCAAAACAAAGAGTTAGTGTCTAATGGGTATAAAGTTTCAGTTTGGCAATACAAAAAGAATTCTGAAGATGGATGGTGGTGATGGCTGTACAACAATATGAATGTGCTTAATATTAATGAACTATAGATTTAAAACAGTTTAAATGATCAATTGTATGTTATGTATGTTTTATCACAATTAAAAAAAAAACCCATCATTATTTGCACTGAACCTCCACTTAAGCTCAACTTCCAGGAGTTACAAGAGCACACTAAATGTCATTAAAGTCAATATAATTACTAAATGGAAAAATTTATTACAGTCAAGTATATCTTTCCCAGTACTTGTCAACTGAAAATATTTGTTAACCACCTTTTCCACAGAACAATGACAATTTATAGTCGTAATGACAAATTTTAAAAGATGGGAAATTTCAATGTTGGAAGATGCATCTCAAAAATCATTAACCCTTCTTACTTTCAAACTCATAAACTGAGGCTCAGAGATGTAAGTGACTCCTTTAGATGGCAGAGCCATTAGTGACAAGACGTAACCCCCAGCTTCACTCCCTAATTCCAACAGTGAAATATTTTCTACTAGACCACCTTGGAAACACTTCTATCCAGATATTAAAATATTCAGTAGAGAATAGTAAGAAATCATAGTTTACATTTATTAAGATAGCTATTTTTTTATGTGCACCTCAGAATTTCTCAATCAGAAAATAATCAAATTGAGCACAAAATTCAAAATCATAAGTTTAGTTACTTATTTACGAGTAAAAACTGAAAACTAATAAACATTTTTAAAAGGGCTAAAACCCAATGGGAGTGTACACATAAATTACCGTAGCCAACTGTGGTAAAATTCTTCCTGGTGTCTTAGGTTTTTCTTTGCTGGCCGATTTATCCTATATGCAGAAAAAACAAACAAACAAAAAAAAAGGTTTACTCTGTTAGAGCTAAAACTTATTCTCACAATCAAATTTTAGAGTAAAGCACTTAGTATCCAAAATATTCATTCAAAGGCATACTCGACTATTTTTTTTTTATTCTCAATGTTTGTCTTGGAATATGGCAAGGCAAGAAAGGAAAGTGGTATCCAACAATACCTATCAGAAAGCTTTAAGCTTTAAAGCCTCTTGTCCATTACATCATCTCCTTGGAATTTATCTGAATCTAGCTAGTGTCCAGGGCTTACTCTGCTCCATCTCCCTTTTCTATCACTAAAATACCATTTTTGTCCTCTGATAACCAGAATGCTCCACTTAACTAAGCTGACAGTGTATTCAGGTTAACATATCCTCAAGTTACTGGAAGTAACATGTACTTTTTAGCAGCAACTTTCAGGAAAAAGTGCTGATACTTTGAGTAGAGTATGATTCCATGGTAGGAATTTCACTTAGGTAAGAGAAGGCACTATTGAGAATCATACTTCCATCTACAAAGCAGATAATATAAGTTGGGCTAATTCATGTTGATGTATGGCAGAAATCAATACAATATTGTAAAGCAATTATCCTTCAATTAAAATAAATGTAAAAATACATATATAAGTTATGCTTTTTGCTAATAGTCATTTTATTGCCTCTCAGTTCCAAATCTACCCTTTTCCCCCTCTTTAGTGATTCTTGAACAGGACTTTAAACATCTGTCTTTTGCCAACCAGAACTAATAAAGGGTATCAAAACAACCCTGTGAGAGGAGGGGACTCTCTTTCTGGTTCCAGGGTTTTTCTCATTGTTTCCATGGTATGGCTGCCAGTTAGCATCCTTGCCCGTGGGCACCTTCCCAGCCTGTGGTGTGTGGCTGACCCAGTGGCAGACCCCCTCCAGCAGGGTGGCAGGTTTTCATGGGCATCCCTAAGGGCAGCTTTCCAGAAAGTTTCCCTTACATTGCAGAGGGAGATTTCCTTTCAAATTCTTCCACATGCAAGCACATAGTTTGCTTACCTCCCAGTCTAAGCCTATAAAACTTCAGCAAATGCCTTTGCCACCCAGGTGGGCCACAGCCATTTCCTCTCCAACAGATCTTGATGTAAGCTTTGGAGAAGGAATGTATCTTCCAAGTCTCTTCCCTGAGCCACTCTCCCATGATCCCAAAAGGAATGGCTTTATGTCTGCTATTTCTGTGTTTTCAGCTACACTATCCAAAACAGCATCCATTAGCCACCTGGAGCCATTGACCACTTGAAATATGGCTCATATGAAGTGAGATGTGTTTAACAGTAAAATGCACAGATTTTGAAGACACAGTACAAAGTACAAAAAAAATTTAAATTATCTTGTCAATCTTTATATTGATGAGAATATATTTTATATTGATCACACCATGTGCTATGTATTAAGAAGTATACAAAAATTAACTCATTCAGTTCTCTTTAGCTCTGTGAGGTAAGTAGGGCACCACTTTTGTGAGTAATGTATACATGATGACTTTTAAAAAAGATATTTATTTTTCTGCATTGGGTATTTGTTGTATCATACGGGATTTTTCATCATGGTGCATGGATTCTCTAGTCATGGCACAGTGGCTAAGTTGCTCTGGGGAATTTGGGGTCTTAGTTCCTGACCAGGGATTGAGCCCACATCCTCTGCATTGCAAGGCAGATTTTTAACGACTGGACCACCAGGGAAGTTTCCATGAGGACTTTTTCAATGAGGTAGTCTCTGCCTCCAGAAAGTACACAGTTCAGTCAGTATTAAAAATTATATGCTTTCATGCAGGATAGGAGATGATGTGGAACACAGTATTCAAAGAAACTTCCAAAATGAGAAAGGATGGAAACTTAGCCTTAAGTCTCAACTGCATCTCCCAGAGCAGCAGCAACAAACTTACTAAAGATAGAGAGAGTAGCACAAATGATGACTTGGGAGGGGGATCATGGAAAAAGCAAGGGAGTTCCAGAAAAACATCTATTTCTGCTTTATTGACTAGGCCAAAGCCTTTGACTGTGTGGATCACAAGAAACTGGGAAAAATTCTGAAAGAGATGGGAATACCAGACCACCTGACCTGCCTCTGTGAGTGTGAGTGAACTCCAGGAGTTGGTGATGGACAGGGAGGCCTGGCGTGTTGTGATTCATGGGGTCGCAAAGAGTCAGACACTCCAAACACTCAGGTAACTGTTCAGTTCAGTTCACTCAGTCGTGTCCAACTCTTTGTGACCCCATGAATCGCAGCACGCCAGGCCTCCCTGTTCATCACCAACTCCTGGAGTTCACTCACACTCACATCCATCGAGTCGGTGATGCCATCCAGCCATTTCATCCTCTGTTGTCCCCTTCTTCTCCCGCCTCCAATCTTTCCCAACATCAGGGTCTTTTCCAATGAGTCAGCTATTCACATGAGGTGGACAAAATACTGGCATTTCAGCTTCAACATCAGTCCTTCCAATGAACACCCAGGACTGATCTCCTTTAGGATAGACTGGTTGCATCTCCTTGCAGTTCAAGGGACTTTTAAGAGTCTTCTCCAACACCACAGTTCAAAAGCATCAATTCTTCGGCACTCAGCTTTCTTCACAGTCCAACTCTCACATCCATACATGACTACTGGAAAAAACATAGCCTTGACTAGACGGACCTTAGTTGACAACATAATGTCTCTGCTTTTTAATATGCTGTCTAGGTTGGTCAAAACTTTCCTTCCAAGGAGGAAGCGTCTTTTAATTTTATGGCTGCAATCACCATCTGCAGTGATTTTGGAGCCCCCAAAAATAAAGTCACTCATTATTAGAGAAATGAAAATCAAAACTACAATGAGATACTACCTCATACGGTCAGAATGGCCCTCATCAAAAAATCTACAAACAATGCTGGAGAGGGTATGGAGAAAAGGGAACCCTCTTGCACTATTGGTGGGAATGTAAATTGATACAGCCACTATAAAGAACAGTATGGAAATTCCTTAAAAACTAGGAATAAAACCAACATATGACCCAGCAATCCACTCTGAGGCATATACCCTGAGAAAACCAAAATTGAAAAAGACACATAATGCTCATTGCAGCTTTATTTACAATGGCTAGAACATGGAAGCAACCTAGATGTCCATTGATGATGAATGGATAAAGAAGCTGTGGTACATATATACAGTGGAATATGACTCAGCAAGAAAAAGGAATACATTTGACTCAGTCCTAATAAGATGGATGAACCTAGAGTCTCTTGTACAGAGTGAAAGAAGTCAGAAAGAGAAAAACAAATATTACATACTAACACATATATATGAAATCTAGAAAGATGGTACTGATGAATCTATTTGCAGAGCAGCAATGGACAGAGAACAGACGTATGGACACAGCTGCAGGGGGAGGAAGGAGAGGGTGAGATATATACAGTTGTATCCCAATAAAATGGGAAGTGAAAGAAAACTGCAATGAGCTTCAAACAATACTTCCCAAAGAACAAACACTAAATTAGGTGACTGTTTCATGCACATACCATGCTATACCACAAATGACTCTGTTTTCTTTAATCCCCAGTAGGCTATACGGTATAAAGGGAAACAAGGGAAAAACATATTATGAGCTAAAAGTGCAACAGGTGTCCTCAGAGTGAAAGGCTTCCCTTTGGAGAGAATGAGGATGTAGCAAAAGCCCAAGAGTACAGCTGCAAATGATAGAAGGAAAGAAATACATAGTCCAAGTTCCCTAAAATTATCATACTGGGATACAGGGGCAACTCAGATGAGGTCTATTGCATTAGAGCTACTACAAAAGTACAAAACGTCTTCTTAACCCCAGCCTTGTACACCAATTCCCATATACCTGACTTCTTGGAATCTCTACAGCATCCCTTTGCACACTGAGCTACCACCCCATTCTCATCAGCACCCCAGGTGAAAGGTGGTGAGGGCCATCATGTTTTTCTCTGCCCTGCACTGCAGCAAAAATTATATATATATATATAATATATATACTATTTGTATATAAATATACAATATTTGTATATAAAATATACAAATATTGTATATATAATATATATACTATTTGTATATAAATATACAATATTTGTATATAAAATATACAAATATTATATATATATATAAAATATTTTATAAATAGTGGCCCTCTGGCAAACCAAAGAGAGTAGTCACATATTAGCCAGAATACCATCTAGCTAAGTAACGCTGATCTTCAATAAAATCAGAGGGGTGAATTTTAAAGAAATATCTACATATTTTTAATGTTGATAAGCAATTCATGAGATGACTTAGACATATGCCACTCCTTCCCTCTGCTTTGTAACTTTTGAGAGGCTGGACTAACAATTCCATTGATTTTTCTATCAAGACAACTCTTGTTACACTTTCTTTCACATCCTCTTGGCCTCACCTCTTGATTTCAGATGTGGCTGCAGTGAACAGTTCTATACTGCCNATGTTGATAAGCAATTCATGAGATGACTTAGACATATGCCACTCCTTCCCTCTGCTTTGTAACTTTTGAGAGGCTGGACTAACAATTCCATTGATTTTTCTATCAAGACAACTCTTGTTACACTTTCTTTCACATCCTCTTGGCCTCACCTCTTGATTTCAGATGTGGCTGCAGTGAACAGTTCTATACTGCCTTCCATTCATGTAGAAAGAGCAACGCTTCTGCTCAGAAAAGTGTCTTATGCTTTGTGCTGTGAGGCTTCTTTGATGCCATAGCATGGGGGCTTCCCCGATGGCTCAAGTGGTAAAGAATCTGCCTGCAATGCAGGATACATGGGTTTGATTCCTGGGTTGGGAAGATTCTCTCTAGAAGGAAATTGCTACCCAACTCCAGTTTTCTTGCCTGGAGAATCCCATGGGCAGAGGAGCCTGGTGGGCTATGGACCATAGGGTCACAAAGAGTCAGATGCGACTGAGCATGCATGCACAAGACCCTCAGGGTAGCCCATTCTGCACTCACACATGAGCAGCTGGAAGCAGGTGGAATATTAGCATCCTCAAGAGTAACCTGCATCAACTGGAGAATCCCATGGGCAGAGGAGCCTGGTGGGCTATGGACCATAGGGTCACAAAGAGTCAGATGCGACTGAGCATGCATGCACAAGACCCTCAGGGTAGCCCATTCTGCACTCACACATGAGCAGCTGGAAGCAGGTGGAATATTAGCATCCTCAAGAGTAACCTGCATCAACACAGGATGAGAGCTGATGGGTTAGATGCTACCATCCTCCACCCTAACCATCCTCAGATGGATGAAGTTCAGGCAAGATCGTCCCTGTTGCCTCATATTGCTTTCTCCTAGTTTTACTCTCCCTGATCCTTTACTCCTGCTTTCTGGGATCACCTCTCCAACTGCACACATGTCATATCTTTAGGCTCTTTCACAGGAAATCATCTAAGACATCAAAAGCAATGCTCTTCTATCCTTCCACCTCTCCCCACTTGTTCACTCTTTCCTTCCTCCATAAAGGATTTCAGATTCGTGGGAGGGCTCTGAGAGAGGTGTGCAGCAAGGGTGGGAGTCAGGTCCCCAGCTCTGAGTCTGGCAGCTACCAGTGCTGGGCACCCTTGATTTTAACAAGGATCATCTCTGAGAGCATGAAGGTCTGTAATGAAAATCATCAAGGTCTTTCAGATAGAAAGGCCTTATATGCTCCCATACTCATCTGGGCTTAGATGCCTGGGGCTTATTTTTTCATCCAATTTACGGGATGCAAATCCATAACTTTTTAAGTACCAGCAACTTCTACCACTTGTGAGAACTCCAAACTTTGGGTCATCACACAGTATGCTTAAAAACTCTCTGGATGGGTGGAGCACACAATACCAGAAGCTGATTTTGGAAAAAAGTGGGTGCTTTACCAGAGACCACAGGGCAAGCGGTCTGTTTCTTTATGACCCAGGGTAATGTGAGCAGTGCCGACTACCCCAACCCCACACACAGCACCTTTCTTCCTTTAGTGAAAGAGTCTACTGTCATGGAAGCTATGAGGGTAGAATCAGCTAAAAGAAAAACTGCTGGTAACTTCAGTGTTTTCTGCAACCCCTCCCCACACCCACACCTACCACCACTACCCCCCAGCTCATCCCCACCCCTGGCCAAAAAAAGAAAAGCTATGTATCGCTAAAATAGCCTGTTGGCTCCAATTCTACCATTTGTTCTTCCAAACATTTACAATGTCTGTTATTTAAGAACACATCAGTTTTTACCAAAAATTTAAATAAATGCAATCAGTATCCCCCTGTCCAAATCTTTAATGTCACAAAAGTTTGAGTGCAAACCTTAACATTCAAATGCTGCTGCTGCTGCTAAGTCACTTCAGTTGTGTCCGACTCCATGTGACCCCACAGACGGCAGCCCAACAGGCTCCCCCCCGTCCCTGGGATTCTCCAAGCAAGAAGACTGGAATAGGTTGCCATTTTCTTCTCCAATGCATGAAAGTGAAAAGTGAAAGTGAAGTCGCTCAGTCGTGTCCAACTCTTCGTGACCCCATGGACTGCAGCCTACCAGGCTCCTCCATCCATGGGATTTTCCAGGCAAGAGTACTGGAGTGGGGTGCCATCACCTTCTACATTCAAATGAAATTTTTTAAATAAAGAAAATAAATTTCAAATATTATTCCTTCAGTTCAGTTGCTTAGTCATGTCCAACACTTTGCGACCCCATGAACCACAGCACGCCAGGCCTCCCTGTCCATCACCAATTTCCGGAGTCCACCCAAACCCATGTCCATTTTGTCAGTGATGTCATCTAACCATCTCATACTCTGTCATCCCCTTCTCCTCCTGCACTCAATCTTTCCCAGCATCAAGGTCTTTTCAAATGAGTCAGCTTTTCGCATCAGGTGGACAAAGTATTGCAGTTTCAGCTTCAACATCAGTCCCTCCTATGACCACCCAGGACTGATCTCCTTTAGGATGGACTGGTTGGATCTCC